>JAANSO010000718.1:0-24502 GCA_036507315.1 Lepidocyrtus fimetarius
TTTTTCTGCAGTATTTTTTCGTAATTCCTTGAGTCAATTTCCGACTCATCATTTGGTCGATTTGATAAAATGAGTATCTGTGATTTCCTCGTCGGAGAACTTTTCATAATCAGTTCTCTAATACTTTCTTCAAATTAGGAATTTAGTATAACTTTTGTCAATTTTGGTGGATATTTGTAATAGATTGTAATTTTTGTAGTGTGTTATCACCACACGTACAAGAACTGTAAAGTCATTTCATTTTTAAATTCATTAGTACTACTAGCAAATTATTTTCTTAAGTACGGCACAGGTCCATTCCCATTGATATCTAGATTCATTGCCCCTTTACCACTGCAGAATCCATTGGATATCATGGGCTCTGCACTAGCTCCAATCTTTCCATTTTCGCTTTTCAGAGAACGTAATTTGAGCATGTAACTATTTTCTTCTTGGTTACTTCCAGAGCCACCGGCTGCAACAGAACGGGCGCGCTTTTCCTGGAGAGCGGCTTGAATTTCCATTCGATCCTTGCGTTGGTGTTGGTAAGCTTCAATGTAAAAGTTGGTGAACAGGGCGATCAGTGTAATACAGTAAATGATGATGTAACAGTTGAGAACAAAGGGAAAGTCACAAGTAGTTGACATTCCAACAACTAAATGGATAATAATTGCCAGAAACTGGATCTATAAGTAATGAAATAAAAATATTACCTTAATGTGAAAATTGCATTATGATAATAAACATTATTTTCATTCATACTAACAACTCCATTTTACCAAATAGGCAAAAAACCAATTAGAGACTAAACGAAAACTTATGTGAGATTTATTTTTAATATTTGGTGAAATTTTAATAAAATGACTAGTCAGAATTTGCACCGCGACGTAATTATGTACTGAAAAAGCAATTGTTTTTCAACAATAGTGTCATTATTCATTATGTGTAGTAAGCCTTTTCTCTCTGATCAAACTTTGTTGTTGTTTTGGGAGGGGGTGCAAAAACAAGTTTTGTTGTTTACAACGATTCCTATCATAATCAATGAACTAACAAACAACTGTCCAAGTGACCTCATGCTTTGCTTTTTAAATAGAAAAAATAAGGTTACAAAATGCCTTCACGGTATATTCATCCTATTTGTCTGTTATGTACGAGTAGTACTAGCGTACGCTAGGGTATATATAGGATATAGAACTATTATGACATTTCCATAACGTTTAGATATAATGTACAAATTGTCAACCCTTACAACTTGCAAATTTTTATAACATAGGATATGAGCGTAAACTTAAGGGGTTAATTTGAGAACATAGCACAAAACTTTAGATGACATAGCAAAACATTATTGAAAGTCATCAATTCTACTGCTAACCACAGGAAACAAAGTGACTTTAAGAATTTGGGTTGAATTGAAAGTAATATCTTCTTTTTTATTTTACGAAGAGGCAGGTTGTGCACTTGATTACCTTTCAGGCTTTTGAGTGTACCATGAAAATGAAATGATGTAAGGGTAACGATGTACCAAACGACCTATTTAATGCATGCATTATCTACCTAAAATAAGGCAAATATGATTGGGTAAGATGTTTGTCCTAAACCGCATATTGTGATTAATAGAAGTGCATCATACAAAGGTAAAATGATTAACATTAATGTCATGTTTATCAATTGAAAGGTTCAAATGAGTTCAAACGTACAAAATAAAAGTTTGCTAAGCTTTTGAATGTTGAAGGCATTTCGTGAATTACGAAATCATGTGGGTAGTTAAATAAATTTATAATTACACGGTGCAAATAATGAAAAAATTTGTATTCGATAAAACTAATAAGAACTTTGTACGCACGTTAAACACTAATAATAATGTACCCTTACCAATTGGAGCTGGGTCAAATAGCGCTTCCACCATAAATATTTCTGAACAGCGGGACCAAAAGCAGATAGGAAGTAATAAGTGTACATCACAACGTGAACAAAAGAGTTACAAGTACACTGGAAGAAAACTGAAAATAAATTAAGGACAAATGGTTAAAAAGCAACACAGTAAAGTAATTAAAGAGAGCGTGGATGCATTTTTAATTCTTTTAACATAATACTGGTGTTCACCGTGGGAAAATATTTCCTTAATTATCTTTCATGCATGTAGTAAAACAATTAGTGAAGAAATTGAATTAATGAATATAAACTTATAAAACTTATAAACTTAGTAGTAAAATTTTCACTTTCAAGTTTTTAGCTGTTCTATATTATCCACGCGTCATTCACTTTCTAAACTTGTGGCACGTTTTGTGGTCCATGCTATTAGCCATGCACATAGGGAGAAAAGATAAAGAATATCAATGTGTAGGTAGGTATGATGTGAACTTACTTTGTCCTCCGGGAAAGAATTTACTTGCAAGCCACCAGTTGAGAATCATTGAGCCATGATGATATACGTGAAGAAATGTCACTTGAGAATTCTTCTTCCGTAAAATGAAGAAGAACTGGAAAATATGAACATACATCATATATCAATTCTTCATAATTATTGCTGTGAAGTTTTAACGACGCAAAACACTACTTTATCTGCCTATATGGTGAAAGTAAAAGTGAACAAGAAAATAAGAAGAAAGTAGAAACTTTTTACGCTATCTTCGTCTTTCTACACATTTATAAAATGTTGACGTCAAAGGCATATGTATCTTTCAAACTATAATTGCATTTTCTACAAATGCTTGCTCGTATCAAGTTATTCATTTATCTTTAAGGCCTTTCTTAGCTCTTAAGTAGCTTTTATTCATGAATTTTTACTTTTAAATTACGATTGTTTTATTGCAGCGTAAAATGTATATAGGATGGACTTACCGTGTCTAATAAATCGATAACCTTTGAAAAAAAGAACCACCAACAGGCTGCAGCCATCTGTACATATAAAATACAAATTAGAGATTGAAAGAAATTAAATAATAGAATTTTGTAGTGACAACTTGAAACAGTGTAAAAATTGTGACACTATTTGTTGGAATAGTCTCGGAATGCAATACACTTTTTAGCTTTACGCTGCATCAAATTTTGCAAGTCAGTTGTGCATTATGTACAATCTGAAATTTTGGGGATTTACAAAAAAATACAAATGCTAACAATGGGGGAAACGTATGTATGTATCCTTTATCCTTATTCCTTAATTTAAAATAAGGTCATTTTGAAAAATTGGATTATTTGTTAACTCAACTAATTGATTTTTAAAATTCTCACTACTTTTATAAAATTGCTCAATCATTTTCTTTGTCGCCACCTCGTAGTTTCGCTTCCCATTTGTTCAATCATTTCTCAACATTTTTGCAATTTATTTTTTACACCGATGATGAGATACGCATTGACGCAATGTGGTGTACAGATCAGCAAAAAATATAATTTTAAAGGTACATTAGGTACATACAAGATATGCTAGATATTGTCATAAAAAGCTCATTTCCGTAAAGCATCAGTGTGATTTTCATAAAAAGTTAGAGCATTGCATCAAGTATAAAAGTTTGATAAATCGTAGGAGGGTACTATTCACTTAAATAATTACACAATCTAAAATTAATCTGTTGACTTACCCGGAGAGCTTGAGGTGAGTTATCTCTGTCTACAAGTTGGCATGTAAGACTATAACTTGATTGCCAAGCACTGACGACAAACTACAAAATATAGCATAAACATTTTTAATTTATTTTGGGGGATTAAAAGACAAAGAGCATTTTTAAATTGATGTAGCGTAAAAGACGTATTGAATACCTCTTTAAACATGTATCCTGAAATCATGACTTGTACAAAATTGTAGACTTTGAGCACATTTCGAAGAGTGTATGGTTTTCGACTTTCCATCAGAATTGGTCCGATCATTACGACTAAAATAATAGCCGGTTATAATTGAAAGTATGGGTGTCCATCTTCTCATTAGAAACCAATGTTCTACGCGAGGATCTGAAAATAAATTACATGATTGAAATAAACCTCGTTTAATAATATGTGCATACACATACGCTAAATTCATAGAAATAAACTACCATTTAAAGATTAAAGGAAAATAACAAGAAATTTTAAAAATCTCTTGAAACGTAAATAAAGAGTACATGAGTACAATGGACTTAAAGATTTACCACATCAGGAGCAAAACACATCGCATTAATGCAGAAATAACCTAGTTAGTTGCTAATCATTTAAAACATAGACTTTTTGTTTCATTTTGAGTTTCACATAGGCATGCGTAATTTTTTACACGGATCGGTAAATCTGACGAAGAATTAAGTTGTAAAACTATGCGATGTGTCTGATTGTGTCACGTTGTGTAGTTTAAATGATGAGCTTAATGCTTCTGCTATCTTTCCCAGTAAAGATGAATTTATTTTTTGTTAAACGGTTTACCTCCATACTTAATCATCGTCTTGGTTTGTAAGCACTGTCTTCATTTTTCATCGTTTCAAATTTTAAATGATAGAGAAATAGTAAACACTACTTTTATTAAATTATATTGGCATAAATGCTTTTGAAACATTATATTTGAAACATAACGTGTCATTTTGGTATTGTCCAACAACATTTCACAAACGCATTACACGCACGCTTTTAATATTCAAATGTGTCGTAATTATTTTTGGCTGCTGCATTTTTCAAATAAAATAGGGAGAAAAGCTTGCTCAATGTTTTCTTTCTGTCAGTAGGCATTCATAACTCACAAATAGAAAATTTTTGTTCTGTTCGAGAAAGGTTGCAATGTCCCATCAAGTTTATCTGACATAAAACTACCTATCTGAGAAAATTAACGGTCGATGTCTTTGATATTATCTTGATACTCATGTCCATAATGAATTCCAAAGTAATTTAGGATAATGTGATTAGACAACTTCTAGAATGTTTAGAACAATATTTTCCTTCTAGTCTCATTATTACTGTCTACTGTTCCGATTTTGAGCTGAAATTGAAGAACAATGATTAAAGGTAAGGTCGATGTAACCGAATTCACGAAGGTCATACGAGGGATATGCAAATTAATTAACTCGTTTTACATTATATTATAATTTCAACAAATAAACAACATTTAGGTATGGAATCATCCTTTCAGTAAGAAAACCCTTCCTTTTTATTATTTTGCAAATGGAGCATAGCACAAGTATAGTTTTGAACCAATGCATAATATTGCACATGCTTACATGTCTTTTGTTTGACAATTTACCGGTTGGTCATTCATTCACTAGTAAATACTGAAAAGGTTTCATAAGACGCAATTGTAAATAAGTTTAATTTTGTCCTTCCAAATTAAGCGCATACTATTAAATTGATCATTCACCTCTCTCCTTCCACCACCTAACCTCCATCATTGCCTAGTTCAGTGATCATTCACTAGTAAATACTGAAAAGGTTTCATAAGATGCATTTGTAAATATGTTTAATTTTGTCCTTCCAAATTAAGCGCATACTATTAAATTGATCATTCACCTCTCTCCTTCCACCACCTAACCTCCATCATTGCCTAGTTCAGTGTTGTTATTGTCGTTAGAAAAAATAGGTAACCCAAACATCAAGATCAAGGATAGCATATTTACCGCAACAGCGTGCTATATAACGTGGTGGCAGAATGTTCCTTTAAGGAGGTGAGGAGATAAGGGCTCTACTTGCATACTTTTTTGTTTTTCCTTTCTAATCTTTTTATATAGTATTTCTGTAGTATGAAAACAATTTATGACACTTTGGCACTAAATGTTATATCATTAATAATTTATTTGTTTACATCTTTCTGAGTACATTGTTATTTAAAACTTTCAATCGCTGTAACTGTTATTTTGCTTTTTAGAATCTATTCTTGTTTTTAGTACTTTTGTAAATTCATTGGAATACCTACTTGTTTTTCTCAATCGAAGGCTGTCAGGCTCAATAAGGGGTCAACTAACTCAATTTAGAGATTCCAAACAAAAGTAAAAGGAAGTTTTGAGAACATCCTAAATTTAGGATTGGAAATAGATTTACTTGGCAAATAATATACTTACGAAATCTATATTTTTTACGTTTTTTACAAAAGCTTTTTCGCAAAAAAGAATGATTTGCAAATATCTGAATGAAAATATATCTGTGGTCAGTGACAGGGATTTAAAGCCAATTTTTCGTTCGTCATCTCAAACTATAATGAGTAGAAATTTAATTTTATAAATAAGTCAAGTCGCTTTACCTACAAAGTTTTTGCATTTGCTAGTGAATGAGCACTCGTACATTATAATGATTTCTTTCATACATGATGGCATATAGTAGCCGTACAATATTTTAATTTGAAAACATTGAAGGGTTCCTTCATTCAGTAAATAAAAAACAAACTGGTCGAACAAGGATTTTTTGAGAAACGTAAAATCTGGGCCACCATATCACAATATAGTATGGTAGAATACGTTTTGTCGAAGTCAAATGGCAAATTGCTTTAAGTATTGTACAATAATATCTCCCTATCTAAAAGAACATTTTTACTGCATTAAATAACATCATGATTATTTTTAAAGACGATGATCTATTATACCCATGTGCATTACATGACTACTTGACCATTTACATAACAATATTTGTGCTATATGTTATGTTGCAGTTTTGGCGTTTGGTAATTTCAAATATTATAACTTTACTACACAGCGTATGAAATTCCAACAGAAATGTGAGTATAATATAGTTTGCAAAAGATTGATAAAAAATAGTTTTCGATAATGTTTACACAATACGATGATATAATGATATAGGATATGCAAATGTACTATAGAGGTGCATATTTACAATTTTCAAATATCTGTAGCATGATTTAAATTGATTGTAAATAATTTTAATTTTGTACAAAACTATGTAACACAGCCAAAGGTTATGTAGAAATGAGATTTATAAATTAATTACAAAACCTTACCTGGAACATGTTCGTAAATTGTAGTGTGCACTCCATACACAATTACGAGCATGTATCCCAAAATGATGGCAAGCGGTGTTTTCATCATCTTGAAGCCGTTTCTTTGGAAAACTTTGAGAAAAAGTTCAAGAAATCTGGCAATTTTTATGAAGATGATTAAGCAATATAATGATCACGTGTACACATTGAACGATATCAAATCATATTATCCTAACAGTAATCTATTGTACAATAGGAGACGGTAGAAATTAATTTGAAAGAACTTTTAATGAATTTGGTTTTCCTTGTAAATAGTTTTCACTTTGTTGGTTTTCTTGATCAAGTTCTGGAAAAGATTCTGACGAACTTCATGGCCTGTCGGTCGTCGCATTCATACTCTGTTTCATCCCATTCCAGTATACTTATGTGAGTTAATCAATATTATGACAATACGACTTTTTGCACAGAATGTTAAAGAGTTGTGCTTGGAATATTTTGTATGTAGGTACTAATACGTTTACCAATATATTCCTTATTTTAATTTTATCGGTTTTATGTACGATTTCACACAACACTACACACTATAAACCAATAATTCGGTGTATAATATATTATATGTACGCGCAATACAAAAGTATAAAGGTTCCGTCCTGATACCTGTTTCAAATTATTTTCTTCAAAATACTAACCAACCAACCACTTACTTGCTCGCTACACTACACGTTTCGCAATGCATTGCGTCCTTAGTCAATCACTAACTTTGAAAATTAACGCTGCATTCTTCGAAGCTCGAACCCTTCTGTTGCAAACTAAACTAAATCCCAAAAACTTTTTCCTTTGTTGCTTTGTTTTTGCACACAAGGAGCAGACTGAGAGTGAAGCCGAGAATGAATCTATGACAGAGAACTTGGGTCTGCGACTTCGCGTTTGCCTCACGACTGACCACTTTGTCCTACTTTTGCATCTTAAAAGCCAGCAAACTTGTGAGCATTTTACTTAAATATACTCACTTACACTGATGGCATGCCTCCATCTTCATCTCATCCCTTAACATCCCAAGATAAGATGTAATGCATATTATTGCACAGGAACATTTTCATTTTTATGAAAACATACATATTATAACTATTCTATGACACCATAACATGGGTACATATCATCCATTCAGATAAATTTCAAAAGTTAAAAACAATAAACCATATACTTACCAGCTTGAAGAAAAAACTCTAACAATTATGAAATGAAATAATTTTTGACTATTTCTGATTTGTGCAAAAAATTGCCTTGAAATGAGAAATAAATTTAGTATATTCTGAGGGACCTCTTTAAACCGGTTAACTACCCAAAATGTTAAAAATTTCCAATTTATTAAGAAAAACAAGCTTGTAAGTCAGGGACACTCCATGAGTTTTTCATGACATGAATTTATTTGAGTACCGACAGACAGACAGATCAACCAGACGCTTATAGTTTCACTACTCTAGATTTAGTAATAATAAACGTAGAACTTTCATATACCACGGGAATAAAGCGCACGCACACTTGTTAGATAATTAATTATTATTCATTTGGTAGCGAACGGAGCAGAGCCATTTTAACGCTGATTCCTAATAATGTATCATTATCTTATTACACCAAAGGAACAGGACGGACCTTTTCTGATAAGACTATTAAAGGTTTATATTAAAATGCATTTTCCCTAGGTTCCTACAGATCTTGTGAGTCAATTTACTCCAACAGAATAATATGAAACTTTTAAATAAGACATTCTTGAAATGAATACGCGTAAAATTTGCCGAACCAATTTCACACTTGTCCTTTGTCTGCCATTATTAGTGGTTAATGTATTCAACTAGACTATATCAATTAAATTTAAAGGTGCAAGAATGAATTTAAAATGTTTTAAAATTCAATAATGAATAAACAAATCAGTAATATTAACCTCGAATGATATTTCAAATAGGTAATATTGAAATTACTTCTTTAGCCTGGTCGCCACATCAAGGTCTCCAACTAATACTTTAGTTCGTTCTTTAGAAAATGATAATATTAAAAAATAACTATTTAAATATAAGCTCGCGGTTTATCAAATGGATGGCTAAAATATCAAGAAATAGTAAAACGGTCGTGATTAAGTAAGATTGTTATGCGAAAGTCAATTTAACACGACTGCGAAATTGCTTGTATATCTCTAAAATTTAGCTATTAACAAATGACACGCCAAAACATTTAAAGTGTATGCTATGCGTAAAATTATGGACTACCTACTAATTATCAGAAAGAAAATACAAAATGAAATGAAATTTTGCAACATCACTTATGCGCATGTGTAACATTTGGAAACCTTCATACCGGACTCAGACTTTAGGTATATTTTGTTAACCAATTAATAATTTTCATGGTGAAATCAGGGGTGAACATATACATCGCATATAGACAAGTATATGTACGCAATTGAGACGTCCAGTTAAAGAAATCCGAAAGGCAATTCATAAGTAGACTTTATTTTCTTATTTTGTATAAAAGTTGTTTACCTTGCAAAGGTATTTTAAACATATTTGGTGACTTGTTAAACATTTAAACTAATTAATCAAAGTAGAAGTAGACTGGCGAAAAGGTACCGGTATCGCTGGCTTTTCTTAATATACAGAATATATAAGACTATAAAGTTATATACGTAATTTGCAAACACTTTATGTAGGAATTAGTCCGTAGTACTATTCCTAACTTGTATTATGGATTTTTTCTTATTGATGTCACAGGTAATATTTATTTTGCGTACCAAAAAGTTTCCGAAAAAGAAGAAGAACATTTTTTGTGCTGCAGTGATTTGTACAACACTACAAAGATAATCTTTTATTTCTATAAGCCTTATTCACTCCCGTCTTCAATATTTTGAATAGCTGTATTATTCCTAGCTTACAAGTAATTATTGTTTTTGTTTAGTCAAATGTTTAAAATCAAAACCAAAATCAAAAGTATTTTTAAAAAAAAACTTTTCAATTGCTTACGTGAATCACAAATCGGTAACACAATCATTAAACTTGCTTAGAACGTATATAAGCAATATAATTTCTCAGTAATCACTATCACCTTTTTAAGCCAACAATGCAATACAACGCAAACACGGAAAATGGGGTAATCATCACAAACTTCAAACTACTAATGCTTATATAAACTATTTAGTGCCATCAATTAGTATGTACGATATTGCAAAAGCTGCGTTTACGGTTTACGTTTACTTTTAAGCCTTTACATATAAAGGCTTATAGGCCTTACCTATTTATTTTTTATACATAATCTAATCCGTCGCTTCCGTAAATCCGTTTAAATTTATTATTCTACCATAAATATTTTTAAAAGCGTACGCTTCAACTCAGTTTATTTTTAAACTTTGCCCTACAACTTTTTCTTAAGTAGGAAAAGAAATTCGAAGCAGCAATTTGTTAAATATTGGAAGGGCAGATTTTATACAATTGGAAGTTGCTAGTCAATTGAAATTTGAGAGACTCGTTGTTAAAATCTCGATAAATGAAGTCCCTCCCTCCGGATATAAATTATTACTTTCAACTATATACTTTAACTTTAATATACATTTCGTTAGTTTACGATACATGGACAAATTACAGGTAGTGTAACCGAACAAATGCGTGCATTACGAACAAATTCCATTTTGAAGTATAGATATCGCTCCTGGAGTCGAAATCCATTACGAATTTATTTTTATATCAACGAACAAATTTCATTAGTATGTGGATAACGTTTATTTTGTAAAATTGAAACTGATCAGTCATTTTATTCAGCACCGTCATCTTACGCCTTTTTAAAAGATATAGGAAATCACTAACTAGGTACATTCACCAACTTAATCTTTGCCTAATTTCTTGACTTGGCCCATTTTAAAGTATCGGCTATCGGTATTTAGTAATAATTATAATAAGTATAATATACATATAGTTTGTGTTTTTTGTTATTACTTTGAAGAATAAAAGAGGTCATATTTACTACCGACAATTACTTCAATAGATTTATGTAATGGTCAAATAGAAATGAAAGGTTTGTTCTTTCTACCTATTGATCAAACTCTTTAATTCCAATGACTGATTTGGGGATTTATTTACAACACTAGAGTTAATAACTACACATGACATTACAATTCAATTCAATTGCAGCTGTGTTTGAATATTACCTTAAAATTCTTTTTATTCTTTCTTGAGGCTATGGCTGTAGAGCGCTATGAATAAGTTTAGGAATCTACATTACATGCTATCTGGCACTAGTAGTAAATAGTCTAGACTATGCGACTGGAAGCTAAATATAATTATAATTGAACAAAACAGTTTAATTAAATAGTAGTGTATATTTTTATTTACTTTGTACCATATTTTTAAATAGCTCTAAGGTTCTTGGTATTAATCTTATCAAACTAACTTTACATTGTTATTTACAATTCCCTGAAGTTGTTTATATTTAGCCAATAATAAGGTACTTAACGTACAATCCGTTCACAGCTGAAAACAAATCACATCGTCCATCAGCTCCACGCTACGCATATTTCAAAAACACGTGGTCGGCTGGAGGCCATAATATATGCGACTTTGGAGCCAATCTAAATGGAGTCAACTTGTAAAAATACGGAGATTCTTTCATGAAGCTCATTTTCATAAAAACGAAAACCCAACCTAGTACCACAAAACTACAAATTGTGCAAGATAATGCAATATGGTTACAAAGGGCAATTAATTACGCACATTTATTCTCACTTAAAAAAAACTTGCCAATTAGTTCAAAGCATTTCTGAAAAAGCGATTTGATAGCGTTGTTGGGCTACGTTTGCCGACACATTGGGAATTTTCTAATGTAGTGAATGGACCTTCTCCACACAGATTGTCGAGCTACATTATTTGGTGGAGGATTGTTTGAGCTTTCGTCAGTACCATTGGTCGAGGTAGTATGTACTCCATTTGCGTTACTAGAAGAATTCTGGCTGGTCACTGTTGTTTTGAAAAGTTTACGCTTTAAGGAGCCAGAAGTTATAGTATTCGTTCCACTCTCGGTTCCAGTGTAACCTTTTTCTTCTGCATGCAAAAATCAATAAAAATTCACTTATCAGACCATGCAGGATTAATTTACACTCTGGACAATGCAAAAGCTTTAAAGGTGATTATGACAAGTAAAGGCTAACTTTAAAATTCACTATTACCCAAATGTTGTAGAAATTGAAAATCTCTTTCTGTGGCGGTTATGTATTGTTCTTCTAAAATGTCATCAGTTGATCCTTTTAAATATGCCTCTATGTAAGGAAGCACGCTGATTTTGCGCCTTTCAGGTGGGACGCAAATTCTCTCTCGTTGTATAATAGGGTGACGCTTTTTGAACCAACTTTTAATGTAAGAAACATACAAAGCTCATTAATTTATAAAACATAAAAATAAAATAATAATTGAAAATGAAACATTTTGGGCATTCATTCACTCTTACGGGTCTCGTCGAATATCTTGGACAGATAGCCGTTTCTCTGGATCATTTTCTAACATTCCCCTTAACAGGGTGGCTAAAAGATTATCAACTTCTTCCGGTATGATAAATTCTCCTTTTGCAATATTTTCAAACAACAGAAATATGGTGTCACCTTCAAAAGGATATTTTCCAGTTGTCATATTATATCTGCAATAATAACACCATAAAAATAGTCCCATTTCTTTTCTTTCTGACATTATAAATGAAATGAAGACTTACAAGGTAACACCAGAACTCCAAACATCCAACTTAAAACCAGAAAAACTTTCTCCGTTTGCTACCTCAGGAGGCTGAAAAACTGGGGAACCCTGTGATGTAAAGCAAATGTCGTCTGCTTGGTACGGATCGATTGCCTGAAAATTATAAATTCAGTGGTTGTTTTTAAATCTTCTATAAAGTGAACTGGAATAAGTGGAATATACAAAATAAGAGTTTAATTAGTTTAAAATACCTCCGCGACACCAAAGTCAGTAATTTTGAGCTTTTCATCTAATGTCACCAGGAGGTTTCCAGGTTTAATATCTTTGTGAACAATGCCTTGACTATGAAGATATTCTAATCCCTCCACAAGCTGCGTAAAATACCTGGATTAACGATTTTAATACGAAACATAGTCTTTATTTTTATCTTTAATTTTAACGTTTTTAAAAGAATACAAAGTAATAATTTTGAGTCTCATACCCGTGGGCCTGCCAAATCGGGAATTTTTTATCTGGAGAAATTTCTAAAACATCCTGTAGCCCACCAATGCAGTATTCCAATACAAGATACATTTTTTGTTTTTCTTCAATGAACATGACTTCAATTAGTTTGATTACATTGGGATGATTAAGCCGTTTCAATAACTTTATTTCTCGCTCAACATTTTGCTCCCCGTTTGGAATTCTTCGTAGTTTGCGTTTTTTAATTATTTTAACCGCACTAAACAGAAAGATACAAATTACTACTGATTTAAACTTAATGTTGGCAATTAGTTACTATTTATAAATGACGGAAAGACATCTTACCGACGGACTAGTGTTTCTGAGTCAAGCGCTTCTTTAACTTTCCCATAGCTCCCTTCTCCCAAGAGATCTCCCATGACATATTTCCCAATGAATTTACATTTTTTCTTCTGGACTTTATAAACAACTTCTTCAGAATCTAATCTTTGGAAGAACAATGGATGCGGCATATTCCAATCATCCGAAGGATCACCGTATTCCTCATTCATGTCTACAGATATCTCATCAGCGTCAAGCCATCGGACAGGTCTGGAAGCCAGCTCAATAAATTCATCCCCTTCTCCATGACCACTTTCTGAATTATAATACTTTAGCTTGCCATTTTCCACCTCTTCGTCTTCTTCCATTCTCCAGTTCACGTTATTAGCATCACCCTCCCGCTCCCCAAGGTACACATCCTCTTCAGCACTGTCCTTGCTGCCACGATAATCTCCAGGTTCATATTGATGATGGGAATGACTACTATGATGATGGTGATTAAAATGCACCTTTTCAACTTCACTGGTCATTTTTTTCATTCAGCCCACTTACATAATAACTGATTCCTTTGATTCAGTTCCAGCAGCCACATAATACGCACTAGTATTCATTAACTGGAGAGCCACGTTATCGATTTCAGTCGCTCTTACTTAATTTACAAATAGATTTTTTTTAAATTGAACAGGTAACCGTAACAAAAGCACTTTCACAAGACTTGTTTTTAACTGATCCTCCAGTCTCGGATAGCTGATCCAACATTGAAATCTGCAGTTAGAAAGTAAAAGAAAAACAGTTTATTAGAACCTTTTTTTTTGAAAACTTTAAAGTTTACAATCCATTTTTATTTTTCATATTAAATCTATTGTCACATTTAAATAACTTTTGTCTTCTTTGACTTTAACAGCTCTATTTAACTTTCCATTCATAAACTAAACTTATATGGCTGCAACTTATAGAATGGAACAAGTAAATATCTGTAGTGAAAGGTTGTAATTAATCCATTAAAAATGACTTAAAATATGACATAAAAACTTTAACCAGGTGTTGTAATAACAATCATAAAGTTTCCTGGAGTATTAATGTGCAAACCATACATCTTAAAAACGCTTAACTGCAAGCTGGGAACTCCGTATTAAACCAATAATCAAGGTAAAAAATAATTAAAACCATAAACTGGCATTTTAGCAAACTTACCGTTACAAAACAGGTAAAAATGGGACAAGTGCGAGCTTAATTAACTTGGATATTTTTGTGTTTTTTAAGTAAACAAAAAACAACCTTGATTGATGATGATTTGAATGTTGTTATTGTGGATAAAAAAGGATGTACATCTGTGAAATAGTAAACTACAATGGTAACAGGATCAGGGCAGGAGCACAATTTTTTCTCTGCTTTTTCACACTTTCTTTCTCCTTTTTTTACACGAATCAAAATCCTTTTAGGCTTTGTGTGTGGCCTGTTTTCATATCGCTTTTGTATGCCACTGTATTAGCTAAAAACTGGCTCCTCTCTCAAAAATGGAACATGAAAAATCCCTGTTTTTTGTCCGCTTTCGTTTTTTCATGGGTAATTTAACCTGCTTACCTTAAGTTTCCATTAAAATATGTTCCAGAAGGAAATGAATGATTACATTAATTATGCTTTTTTAGTCGAAACGTCCATTACAATAGAACTGCTGTGGAAGGAAATCTAAATCTTAAAAGTTTCAAATAAATTACTGTTTATTTATAAATTATTCTTCAGCTTTCACTTTTTTACCAAAGAAAGATCAACTACATGGATATAGTACATAGAATTTACTTATACAATAGGGTTTTTCTGGAGCAAACTTTTGCATTTGCAACACAACTTTTTTCGATTAAAATATGGCCAATTTTAAAAGCGCGTCAACTTGTTGGTGAGCAATTGAAAAGTCAAGTGAATATTGAGCAATTTACTGAAAATTAGCTCCCCTGTTAACATAGCTTTTGTAAAACTATTCATGTAAGTGAAGTTGACCAATTTGATATAATTTGCTTACATTAATCTCTACGTTATTCATTTGAGCATATTATTAATAGAATTTACTTATACAATAGGGTTTTTCTGGAGCAAACTTTTGCATTTGCAACAAAACTTTTTCGATTAAAATATGATCAATTTTAAAAGCGCGTCAACTTGTTTGTGAGCAATTGAAAAGTCAAGTGAATATTGAGCAATTTACTGAAAATTAGCTCCCCTGTTAACATAGCTTTTGTAAAATTATTCATGTAAGTGAAGTTGACCAATTTGATATAATTTGCTTACATTAATCTCTACGTTATTCATTTGAGCATATTATTAGTTATCCAAAACTAACGATTCTCAAACTAAACACGAATCATTGAATTAGACGACAGAATTTATTGATACAATTACTCAGACAAAACTGAGAACTTGGAAATATTTCCTTAGAATCTTCAACAAAAAATAGACAATTCGAATTGACACAAAAGCAATCAATATACAAATACAAATATACCTCAGCTTACATATCAAGCGCAGTTTTAAGCATTACCGGTTAATAAAATCAGGATTGTATTATCAAAACGAAGCAATACTAAAGCTAAAGGCTGTAACCTATTTAACTGCTAACAACATTAAATTAATAACAACGAACAAATAACAAAATGAATGATCAAAACCAAAAGAACATTGTATGTATAATAAAAAACTGATAATTCCTCCTGGTGTTTATTGCATAAGTGGAATATTTCATATCACATAACATATCCTCAATCTTCTTCGCTATCAGTCGTTGTTGAAGCAAGTGAAGCAATATCAATGTTCCTTTCAAATTCAAGTCTTCTATCAGTTTCAGTCAGTCTTGCAGTGTCTTCTTCTTTGAATAAAGTTACAATGCCAGCCGCGTCAACCAACTCATCAAGTGATTGCCCTTAAAAAGGAAATGACGTCAATTCAATTAAGTTTTGCAAAAATTAGTATAAGGAATGACGCAATTTTAAAATCTTACAATCATGAACAGCTAATTCATTGGTAAGGGTCTTTTTGGGCTGGGATACTCCTAGATAAGACTTAATCGCTGCCTCCATATCTTCTGTTGGATGCCAAGGATCTGGGATTACTTCCAGCTCTCGTAAAGTGCTTTTATAAAGAATTCTACAGTACTCTTGGCTAGGTATCCACTCACAAGCAAAAAATGTCTCATACTTTTTTCTTGGGTTAGGGTTGCACCTTTAAAAAAGAAATTGTTAAATTATCATATCCAAGTCTTAAATTGTATGATTTGTAAAAAACTATCAAATAATATATTGGTACTTTGTCCCGTACTTGTCCTTTTCTGTACGATTTCGAGATTTCATCGGCTTTGCTTGGACCACCATAACCACAATGGCAGTAATAGAGTCCCTGTCCGGCTCAGCCTACGAGAGTTTACAGTTTTATGATTATTTTGATAACTTCCGAATCGGTCGATTACATATACATAAGGTAGATTAGGTATTCATATTTTGTTTTGTTTGATAAATAAATATGTCAACACTTACATTTGCAAACGTTAAATCAAAATCCAAACAGGAACAATAATGTTTATCCGATGCCATACATATTAAATTTGCTACTTCATTGCAAAGCATTTCAATGTCTAAAGTTTGTTGAAGAACCTGTACAACTGGAACAGGTAAAAACCTGTCAGCTTTGGAATTACTAATCATTTGAAGTTGCTGATAACCTGCACCATGAACATCAAGTGGAAGTGCAACTGGGAATGGATATCCCTGATACAATTCATCTTCAACATCAGTAATTACAGACATATTGTCGTCGTCCTTTTGTATATAACTTCGCAAAACTTTTGCAATACAATTCACGTGCACTGATATTGTTGCTTTTGCATGAGGATGACTGGGAATGTCTATTGTATCAATTTTTTTCATTTCCGCGATGGATTGACTAGAAAATTCTTTAAAGTCCTTATCAAAATCTTCCTCCTTTTGTTTGTAGATATCTGTATCGGGCACTACTGCTGTTTGATGATTATTTGGAGACAACGCTGACACTTTCACTTTTGAATTGTTATTGATTGGACGCAACACATCTGACACAGAGGAATATTCATAATTTGGAGACATAATTGGTGATATAAAGTGATATGCTCTGGGAGATCTAGACATGTCCGGATAAGAACCACGAGGGCTTTCATTTCCGGTGGTAGTATTTTCACTTCGTGGACTCCTTGGGTTAATTGATGAACTTCCTTGAATTTGAGAATGTCTATTGGATTTTCGTCGAGTCATTTTCAATGGTACAATATTTTCCGCAGAAATATCGGCATCGTTAAATTCATATTTCTTGTCTGCAAGTCTTCTTTTTCTAAACGTTTTAAACGACGACAAATGCTTTTCATTTGACGTATCTTCAAATTGAATTTCAAATACATCAAAAGCTGACTGGTCCTGCTGATTATCAGATGTAGAATCCGTATTTGACTGAAACTTCAACATTTTTTACTGGACTGGAATTTGGTCTATGACTGGAGATTGTGTTGTTCGTATTACAAGAACTGGAGCACCCTCCCATTCCTAATGAGCTTGACGACAGTCTCCGCTTAAAGAATTTTCTTTCCTGTGGAGGAAGCATTAATTTCGAAGGACTCGACGTTGTCAATTGTTTTGATTGGAGGTTTTTTATATCTGCTGATATTTGAGCTTGTCGTGGACTTCTGGGTTTATTGAGAAATGGCGGAGACATTGGAGCATCACTTTCACAATAAAATACTGACTTTGGAGAAAAGATGGAAAATTCCGAATCGGTTGAACTTTGTGAGAGTCTTCTTTGTGGAATAGCGCCAGCGTGATGCGTACTCACTGAGCTTCCAGCAACAGCACAACAGTTATTATTGCTACCAATTTCCGGTTTGCTAGAGCTTGTCGTGGACTTCTAGGTTTATTGAGAAATGGCGGAGACATTGGAGCATCACTATCACAATAAAATACTGACTTTGGGGAAAAGATGGAAAATTCCGATTCGGTTGAACTTTGTGAGAGTCTTCTTTGTGGAATAGCGCCAGCGTGATGCGTACTCACTGAGCTTCCAGCAACAGCACAACAGTTATTATTGCTACCAATTTCCGGTTTGCTGGGAGATGAATTTGGAAACATCGACAAAAGTTTGTCCATATTGTTAAGAGAAATTATATTCTGCTCATCATCTACATTTGGTCTTCCTCTACAAAGTTTGACAGAAGCCAAAGCTCCGATATTTGCGTTAGGAATTTTTAGCCACAAATCGCACAACAAAGGAACTTTAGTAGCTTTATTTGCAGGCAATCCGGCTGTTGGAAGCAGACTATTTTCTAGCTTTGAATGAGATGGTCGAATCAACTTGAAGGACACCATGTGAATGACGTTTCCGGTATTGAGAATAACTGTGTTCTTAAACCTTAATTGGACGTCAGGATTCAATTTAGGATACGGTGGACAATGATCATATTTCATGTGGAGCGTTAAGCCATGTAAAATACAATTAGCTCGCAATCTAGTTCCATGATCTTTAAATCCAAAACAAATCCAGTATTATTAATTATTTCCTACTTAATGAGACAGCTTGTATTTGTTCTACTAAAAGATCACCTTCTTCAAGTTCATCATCATGCATATAAATACAGTTCCAACAGTTTCGGGTTTCAGGTAGTGTTGTAATAGTAGTGTAAAACGTGTAGTGTCCCTCAGAGTCTGGATTCGCGCTAGAAGAAATGACATCCCAATTCACATTGCAAATTAATTAAAACATAATGGATAAATAACACAGCAAATACAGAATTCTAAGCATTTTCATTGTCATGTACCATACATACGTACGTACGTACCTATGACCAGTAATTAGAATATGGTTGTCGTCCATGTGCCATTGAGAAATTTCGATAAGCAAGTTGTTATCGTAAACACCGTTGTTATCAAATAGAGACACTTGGGAAACTTTACGAAGTTTAGAGTATGGCGTAAACAACCATATATGTAGGGTGTACATGTAGCTGGCTTCTGCATAAAATATTGAAGCTCCAAAATGTTCGGACGGACGACATGTATATGACAACATATATCTTCCACAATTCGTAAAGCCCATGAAGATATTTCTGTATGAAAAAATTGCACAAATAACCATAAAGTAATAAAGTTTGATTTTGTTAAACATTAAATGAATCCAATTTTTGTATTTATGGTTGTATGCGCTTACCCTGCTTCCATTGCTGAGGATGGTATGACATCGTCGACTTTCATCCGAAGTCTGTGTGGGGTACCATTTTCTCCAAACGGATTATTTAATCTTTGAAGAAGTGCTCCATGGACCTACACAATTATCATATAATCATGCTATAAAATAAAACTTCATGTCTGAAATACCAAATAAAATACAGTTTTCAACTTTGAACGTTGCCTACCTCACGTCTAAACAAATTAGGCACGACATTGGTACCATTTCCAGCTGAGAGATTCCTGCCAATTCCCAAACTTTTACAACTAATTTTTATCCGATAGTTGCGAATGGTCAATCATAGTTGCATCTGGAGATCCCAATGATTGAAACATCTCTAGAATACTGAGGCACTTTTTATTGCAAACAAAAGCAAGGCAATTGGTGCGACAGCTTCAAATCCGCATTTCTGTGAATGAAAATAAGATTTTTTATAAATGTTTCCACTAATTTTGAAATTGAATTTAGTAAATGCCCGGATTAATACCTTTTTACTATTACTATTTATTATCCAAGCCAGTCTTCAGGTGCTTTCTTGCAAAGTCTTTGGACCATTTATTTTAAGCTCCCTATCAGGGTCCATTCAATTTGCAAGGTCATCTTGAAACTGTTGAAAATAAATAAATGATCAAATTAGTATCATCCTTCCGCACTAAACTACAATTTCAATTTTGGATTGATTTGTCCCATAAAACTTCTGCTTTCTGTTTTATATTTTCTCACCTTTGCACGTTTAAACTTTAAACCTGGGTAAACACTTCCACACAGTCCATTAATTAAACTTTTAATTATTTTTAATTATTTTATCAGAAGAGGAGTACCAAAGCAGGTCGGATTTGAATTTGGCTATTTTTATTGAATAGAAAAGTAGTAAACAACACACCTGACTCCACTTCTTGCTCGACTGTCAGCAGAAGACAAGCACTTTTTTAACACAGAAAGGATGCTTTTTCCACACTCTCTGCACCCCAAACTGCGCAAGAACACTTCTTTCGCTGTGCACTACAGAGTACACAGATTGGAGCCTTTGTTTGTGTAAAACTGGAAGTAAACAAAAAACAGCGGCGGGTATTCTACTTTTTAGACTAATTATTTTAATTAAATTAAAGTTAATTAGCTTTATTTGGAAAGCACGCTAGAAAAAGTAATTATTCGTAAGTTCGGCTAGTGCAGAGGTCAAAGGTGTCAGTGGATCTAAAAGAACCTTCCGGTCGATCGGTTTCTTTATCGATGATAACACCTGGGTCGTTAAGTTGTCAGTTATGGATAAGAAATTGGAAGAAGCTTTGGATAAAGTTGACCAAGTGGTTTTGAAAAGACTTAAATTTATCCACAAGATTTTAAAAGCCATTTCTAATCCTATGGGAAGTAAAAACAGGAATGTGCATATTCACCTTTTGGAAGTTTTGGATGACGGTAGGAGATGCTGGAGATTCCCGTAAGTCAATTTAATACTTTAGTTAATTTATTACTTGAAGAGTATTTTAATTCAGCTTTGTATCATTGTCGGTTTGTTTTGTTTGCAGGGAATCAAGAAGTTTTGGACATGGTTGACCAACAGATTTTTCCATTACTTTGTCACATTATTTCTACATCAAATCCAAACGAGTTTAACCTTTTCCAGCGTACCTTGTTGAGGTACACTTTGATAAAGTGGAAGGAGACACGGAATTTCCATATTATTAAGATTTATTGCTGATATTTGCAGTTTTATTGTAAGGTAAGTATTTAGTATTTTTGGTAGACCGTTTGTATGACCGTTCTCGATGGAAAAAATGTGTTAAATAAATGCTTACAATTACAATTACAATAGTATTTTTGGTAATAAATTTTGATTTATATGTAATGCTAAAACCTTTTTATTCAATCCTTTTCAGAATAGCCCCGTCCCAAGTAGTTAATGAGTACCTGCAGATCTTTTCAAGGAAGGGTATTCCATCTCCAGTGACGTTGATTGTCTTCCCGGCAATTGTGACCAATATGCCTGATCGGCACAAGTTCCAACTCCCTGTAAGTGTGGCATCATATCCTGTCATGAAAGAAACTTTTTGATTAGAAGTCAAGAGTTTTGTTGGTGTTTTAACTACGTTAATATAAATGGTGGTTGGTCATGTATTTTTAATTCTATTTTTTGGTACAGAAATTGAATGGGCTAAATGCTAACCTTCTTTGTCTAACCCAAAATGGCGAAGTAACTGAAGACTTGGAACAAGAAATATTAAAATTCTGGTGCTCCCTTACACATGAAAGCCTTGGAACTGAGATTTCTCCAATTATAATAATACTGCAATGTATTACAACTGCTTACCATTTGAATTTCATTCGTGATAAAAATTTAATTAAAGTAAGGGCACATTCAAATTAAATTTCATATATTTTTCTTAAGATTTCAAGTTCTTATTAAAAATCTATGTATTTTCAGATAATGGATGGATTCACAAAAAGGGAAAGACAACGCGTTAATTCAAATAATTTCGTGCAAGTATTATGCATGCTTATTTTTCTTGTCTCAGGTAAATGGGATGGCGTTAAATAGGAGGAAAAATCCTGATCTATTCACTTCTGCAACTCACCTACTAGAACAAATAGTTTCGAATGTAGAACTTTCCAATACGTCGACTGCCATGTATCGCAATAACTTTTTGATGAGAATTCTTCAAGCAATTTTTGAAAATATGGAAGATGAACCTCGGGAACTTTTGGAAGCAATTAAAAACAGTTTATATACAAATATAGATTCGATGGAAGTTGACTATATGGACCTTAATTTAATGACTGATAGTGAATGTGAGATTAGCTCCATGTTGAAAACATTAGAAGATTGTATCGAAAAACTTAAAGTTAATGGGTACTTAGAAAATGAAGGATGTANTTAGCTCCATGTTGAAAACATTAGAAGATTGTATCGAAAAACTTAAAGTTAATGGGTACTTAGAAAATGAAGGATGTAAACTTAAATTTAAAAAAATACTGGAAAGTATTCCATTAAGCATAGGAAATTATGAGAGAAATGGCAATGTAGGCAGTGATGACGATGAATTGTTTTCAAGTGATTAATAAATGACTTAGACTTGTCGAATGCAGTGGCCATCATAGATCCAGTTTTTGAAGTAGAAAATTAAAAGACATTATTTTTGCTTGTATACCATTTATTTAAATGTGAGTCAACAAGAATCATCATTTTTTTGTTTTGGTAAATTAAATTATCCCATTGTAAATAAAAATAAAAATAACCAAATGCGAAATATGTATTGATGTTACCGACATCGGTGCAAGGATGACAAATGGCTGAATATTTAAATGGGACAACTTTAATGATAAAAATAAGACATAAAATATTATTGACATTTCATTTGAGTTAGATAACTGTGCCGCATTTTGTTACTTCCTGCTTGCTTATTTCGTAAGAGCAAATACGCCTTTTATGCCATGTTAAGGCAAACAAAGACAAATACATACATATTGTGTGAATCATTGACTTGCTTCACACACGCTCACCTTCGTTCCTCATCTCAAAGCAAACAAATTTTCTTTGTTCTTTCTGCTACTACTACAGTTCATTTGTGTAGGTAGATAAGTAGAAAAGATTTGATTGCCATTCTCAGCCAAATAAGTTTTTCAAAATCTAAAATCTGTACAAACGTGTGTAGTAAGATCAAAAGAAAGAAATGAAGTATACCCACACAGTACTATAAATGGGGAATAAAGATTATTCCCAATCAACATTCACGGTAAAACATGTGCCTGTGTGCCTACTTTATCCCTCCCTGAATAGCTGAAGATGTAGTTAGTTTAGTAGGAGCAGAGAGGTTTTTTGTTTCCTACAAGAGGATTTTTTGCATACATTTGACTTCCCGTATTCAAACCAACTCTTATTTTCCATTGTAGCATATTAAGTAAAAAATACACAACATCAGAGAGAACTCACAGTAGTGGAACAAAGGACATGTTGTGTAATAATATGTTTAAATAAAAAATGAGCATGATAGAAGCAATACGAGAAATCGCAGCTATGTATTTCTAAGATATAATTCTTCTTGGGCTCCATTATTGTTAGTTTAGCCAGAATTATTGCTGACTCTTTCAGTGGAAGGTTGCTTGCTTAGAAGTGGACGGATTATACACTTGTAAAAAATCCACAGCAAGTAAGTCACAAAGTTCGTTGCATGTTGTGTAATGATGATGATGTAATGTAGGTGAAAAACTATCGAGTTGTCCCTAAGTTTTATAGGAACCATCCAAGTTACATATATGACACCTCATACAGCCATTTACGGCTGCCAGATATTAATTGAAAATCGAAATTAGGTCTGCAGTAATTAGGAAGAAAAGTTATACTTCTTATTATTTTTAACATTATTAAGAGTGGAGATAGAAAAGGATCATAATGTCGACGTAACAGCGTATAACGCCGCTTGGAGAGATGATCATTTACATTTTGAAATCATTTACAGTTTCAAATCTAGTCCCAAGGAGAAAGGAGTAAGTTTCGTTGCTGTGATTAGTTCTGACTTAATTTGATATATTTTTGCAACTGTTACTTGACAAAGACAAACATATACAAATAATGCATTATTGGTTAAATTTGTTCCCGGATAAGATGACTGAAGAGCATTTTAGGGGAATGGATACGGAAGAGTTTCCGGAAGAGGATGATTTACGAGAAGAAAGCATGTTTTCACTTAAGAGGCAACTAATTGCTTCTGAAGAGGTAAACTTATTAAAATGTATCAAACAGCAAGACTTGAAGCATTCTAATCAGCATTGATTATCTTTGGGACTATAATAATATACAATATACACAGATTATCCGAAATCTCCGGTTACATAATGCATCACAGGAACAAACGATTCAGAACTTGGCCTTGGCAATCGAAAAATTGCGTAGATTGCATTTGGAAGAACGTAAGGTAGG
>JAANSO010000719.1:0-24408 GCA_036507315.1 Lepidocyrtus fimetarius
GGGGGGAATTTCACCCAACAATTGTTGGGTGTTGGGTTGGGGGGACTGTTGGATCTAACTGTTGGGTGGAGGGGCTGTTGGGTGTTGGGTAGGGGGGAATTACCTCCAAGCTTTGAGTGGAATTGCGAGCGGAAGCATGAGATGAAAACAATTAGTCGTGGGTTAATTTGTAACAAATATTGCTTTGCAAAGAATTTTTGGTTTTGAGTTTGGTATTTTCTAAGTTTTCAATTAATATTTGTCCTTGACATTGAAACTGTCGAGTGAGAAACAAGGTTGTTGCAGTATTATGTTAAAATATGATAAAAAAGTTTCCCACTAATAACCCAATTGATTGAGAGTTAGTTTTATTGGGAAAATATCTGACTAGAAAAGGAAACGGGGAAAGTTTCCTGAGACGGAGTAAATTATTTTGAGTTCTGTGGTGTTAAATAATGGAACAGAAAGAAAGGAGAGAAAAATGGCTAGCGTGGTTAGCGTGAGTGACAATTCTGTCATTTTCTGGAAAACAGGCATTTCTGAAAAATGCATGGAAAACTTGCTCAAGAATATTATTTGAATATTATTTACGGCCGCCGCAGGTTTATAATTCAATTTAATTTTTCCTTAATCAGAAATCTTAATCAGAGATCAGAATAGATTCTGGCTAAAGCAATTGAAATACGTGCATCTTCAGTCAAAAGTTAAAAAGTACAGAAAAGTGTTTTTCATCGAGTTAGGCCATTTCAAAGAAAATCAATTTATTTAAACTGTGCTTGGACGCTTTGTCAATGACCAATAGGTTTATTTAAAATGTCACTTGTCTTGTTCAGACTTTTCTTAAAGTAATTAAAGTTAAATATTTCAATTAATTTTATAATGTTTTTACTATTAAAAGCGTTTCTAGTAGCTCTATTTTGTATTTTTGCTGCTTTTGCATTTAATAAGAGTATAGTTGATTTGTTTAACAAATGACTTCCCTTCTGTTTTAAATAAAAGGAAAAGAACTGACAAGAAAAGATTTTAAAAACTTTTTTGAATGAATATGAGATCAAGTGAAATGGAGCTAGAAAAACTGAAATGCAATCTTTTCAGCTGTATATCATATTATTTCCTTTTCTCTTCTCCATAAGCTCCTTTTTTGCTCTGTTGCAAAATGCATAATAATACATGGAACGTTACCATATTGGAAAAAACTTGTCAAATTTTATTAAATTTTGTGCTTCCTAGGCTTACGAGTATTTCCTCCATTTGTACTGTTTTTGCAAGTAAACCCCTTTTTTGTAAACGAAATGGGGGATTACTTGAATTTAAATGTACATGAATGCTTCTTTTGTTGCCTTTATTCTTCAAATCCAATATTATGCATTGTGTAATATGCGCATTATGCAAATACCTTATTGGATTATGCATGAGCTCCTTATGTTTATTTTCCTGTTCAGGGCTGACTTTCTCACCACACTACATCACCTTTTAAACAACAAAATCCGCATTTATTTTACATTTTATTCTAAAAGACGGCTGGCATTCTGACTATATTTGGTTCTTTTGCGGTGTTAGTCAGGGAGGTTTGTCAATGGACAAATACGCTTCAAAAACACAAACCATTAGCAAATCTTGCAAAGAAATTGCCACAAAACCGAGCAGAAAAAGTAAAAAAAATACAATCCGTGTAAAATCCGTAGTAAAGAAAGTAGCATGTGGAGAAAGTTGAGAGAAACCAGCATAGCACTGTCAAAACAAACACGAGATTGCTTCTCTTTCCTTTCTGATAAATGAACAAGCTCTTCTGACTTTCAGAGCCAGTAGCTATTCAGAGTTTTATGGGACCGGAGCTGCCATTTCTCTGCTCTTTCACTCCACACAACTGGTGTTTAATACTTACACTCAACAAAGCAAAATTAGGAGGGGAAAGTGAAACGTTTGATTTTGAGGACTAGAAGGAATAAAAGTCGACCATCTATTCAATTCTGGTGATTTCCAATTATTTAAATTGTTTCGTTATTAATCAGTATTAATTTCAACTAACCTAATTTGTTTTTTAAAATGTGATTTTAATAAAAAAAATTAATGGCGGGAATAAACGTAAATTTTAGTAGGCTATTCAAACGCCAGATAAGTTGTAACAACTCATGCATCGATCAAAGATACGCTTAATTTTTAATTTCGGGAGTTACTTTACAGGAAAAATGTGAAAGTGATGAAAATGTATTTTTTGCTGTTAAAAATAGTTTTATCGGTTGTCTTTGCTACCTCTTGAACTTTTTTCTTCGTCTTATATGAAAATGAATTGAATTAGTTTATTAGATTGTCAGTAAGTGTCTGCAAAGTGATTAAAAATGCATCCGCATTGCAACAGTTCAGAGCTCGCAGGGCTCCATCCAACCGTCTGGGCCAGCGCAATAAATCAATTTTCTTCGTTTTCAGATCTTCATCAACTGCAGATGCATTATTCCGAATCCCTAGTTTTGCCAAGTGATCCCAACTTATCCTCTTCAGAACTGCATGGCCAGGATACTTTCACAAGCAATTCTGAAGCTTTTGACAATAGAAATTTAATGAGCAGCGCACCAAATGAAAGCAATTTCTACAAGATAGGTGCAAATAGCTCTTTGGGAATAAATTGCACTATTTTGGAAAGTATTCTTCAAGCGTTTAACTTAACCTCAATGGTTTACTACGAGGATCCAATGTATTTCTCACGAAATTACAGAATTGTTGGCACTTTGTTTCAAGGACTGATCTTTCTAATTGGAGTGCTCGGCAACATTCTCGTTGTGTTTGTGGTTGCTCGCACAAAAAGCATGCATTCACCAACTAATTGCTACCTGGTCAGTTTGGCGGTTGCGGATTGCATCGTTCTAATTGCTTCCATTCCGCAGGACATTGTCAGTTATTACATTGTGGGGAGTCGGTGGGTGTGGGGCGAAGCGGGCTGCGCTTTGCTTGTCTTTTTAACCAACCTGGGCATTAACGCTTCCTCACTCAGCTTGGCTGCTTTCACTGTAGAAAGGTAAGTGAAATTATTTAATATTTTGCACATTTTATTTTCGGATTGATTTAAAAACATTTTCGTCGTTTTTATTAGATACATTGCAATTTGCAAGCCATTTCTGGCACAAACCATGTGCACGGTGAACCGAGCCAAGAAGATAATTTTTGTAGTTTGGATCTTCGCATTCATCTACTGCTTTCCTTGGCTGTTTCTCACTTCAACATTTCCAATTTTTTACAAGGGCTACTCCAACATTCAAACGTGTCAGCACAAGTTATCCAGGGAGCAGTATTTAGGCTACTATTTCACAGACATCGTCGTTTTTTATTTAATCCCACTCGTCCTCTCCGTCGTTCTTTACGCAAAAATAGCAAAGATCCTTTTTCGAAGTCAATCAAGCAAATCTGTGGGCAATGAAAACGTCTTGTGTGGAAGTAGTGGAGGTGGAATGGGATCTTTAAATGGAAATCTCACAACGGATTTGTCCAAGCCTAACGCAGCCAGAGTTCAAGTAAGCCTGGATTTATTAAATTTCCCATGTAACTAAATTGTGCTTGCAAAGATTAGTTTCTTGCGTGGTTGCTTTCAAAATAATTTGAAAATATTTTGAAGTGCTGTCATTTTTTGATTTTAATGCAAATTTGGTATTGGATATTATGTGACAACTGCTTTCACTTTTTCTTTAATCGATTTTAAATGGATTTTATATCCCGTTATTATTGTGTTCGTGTTACGGTTGACTTGAAAAACAGGATGAATAGTAAACCAAGCGCAGTCAATCATATCACATTTTACAGAAGAAAAAACGTGTGATGTTTCGTGGGAAAATGAGAATGCGGTATACCCAAATACGGATTAGTTTTGTTGGGTTGAGCTCGTAACAGTTATTGGGATTTGGGCTGCCAATCAAAAATATGTCACTGGGAAAAGTATTTCAAGAAGAATCTTGAAATACTTTTCAATGTTTTTTATTTTAAAAAAGTATAATCTGAATCTTATCATTCAACTATGCTAAAATATTTAATTTTGTTCAAACCACTATTTTTGTTCGTAGCATTTTCCTAATTTTTTCAGCAGCTCGTTCAATTCTTCAATTTTTAACACATGTTGCTTTCTATTACGTAAAGTAAAAAAGTAAGTTTTTTTAACTTTCAAGTTTTGGAAGAAAGAAACCTTTCTACGCTTAACCTTTGTTGAAGTCTTAATAGATGGAAAAGTAGCACAAGTTAGCCCATTCTTTGCAATCCTTGCAATGGCAATAGAAAGAAAAATCAGAAATATTGCTAATGATTCTAATAAAAGTTGTGAAAGTACTATATTGTTTTCGGCAAAATTCCAAGTGAATGTTGTTTTGCCGATTTTTGTGCAAAAACTTGGCGCTTTTGAAAATTAAAGTTTGCAGGGCTCAATTTACTAATGGTTGAAGTTTGAATTGAAAAAATTGATTCATTTTAATGAAATATATGTTTAACAATATCAACGGCGTTTCTAGTTACAGGAAATTATTTATTGTCAATTTTAGTAGGTACAATGTCATTTTTTATCGGAAAGTATATGAAACATTACAAGAGTAATTCTTGAAGAAATGAGCCGTGCTCATCTGCTCCGCAGTAGATATTTTTCTCTTCAGAGATTTGCAATTTCTCTAGCGACTGATGCTCTAGTGCTGTCAGAAGGAAAATTGAGAGAGAAAGGAGGAGCCAAATATCGTACTTTCAAAGGGTTTAGATTATTATTGCTGATTTCTGGAAATTCGAACAGACAAATCTACTTTTTTTGTCATTTTCAATCGTTAATATTAATGAGGCAAGGCCTATGCAATTTTGTATACTGAAAATTACAAGTTATGTTTGAAATTTGATTCTCTTGCTCATCGCGACTAGGGTTTTCTAAGGGGCGTTAATTAACGCGCTGGATAACGCTGGTTTGCCCATTAATATCGTTAGTGTGTATTAAGCTGCTGGATAAGATCGTTAAGGTTTCCATTCATTTTATTTTTCTAAAATTAACCAATTTATTGATTTAATCGTAAGAACTCAGAAAATAAACCATTTTCGGAATTTTGACTTTGTCAAATTTTGCAAACCTAGCTGAATTTCACTAATTTGAATATTTAATTTGCACATATTTAGCTGACTATAATTTGCAAGGATGATCGAATTTTGACAAAGTATAAATTGTAAAGTTGGATCATTTTAAGAGCTCTTTCGAACTGAGGAATAAAAAAATTCAATAGATTTTTTGCATAAAATCGCTTGGGCCCTTCTGTTAATTAACGCCCATTAAGCGGCTTAACCAGCGCTTCTCGGTTATGTGTATTACACAGTGCCCGTTACGAAAACCCAAATCGCGACATGTAATAAAAAATAATCTTATTCAATTATAAAAAAGTAACGATACGAAAAGGAAAAACTATGAAGCTGTTCAACAGATGATTTAGCATATTTGTATTTTCCAAAGTCCTTAAAAATCTCAATTTTTCTTTCCAATTTCCCTGCTCATGTAGCATACCAGTTAGAGGTTTACTTATTCTCGTAACCTTTCAACGACTTTAAAGGAATCAATTTTGAAAGTTCTGGGAATTATTTTCGTGCAGCATTTTCACCATCATTGCCATATTTTCTTGGTACCAAATTGATTTCATCGATTATTCCATTTTCGGAGTAAAAAGTAATCCCTTGATAAATCTTTCTCATCATTTTAATAAAAATTATTAGATAAGCGTAAACCTCGAGAGGTTTATCGCAAGTGATTTGAGAGTAGGAAACTTATTATCATATCGTAAAAAGCTTTTGACTCATCTATAGATAAAAATCTAACCTACAATTTGTATGCAAATTAAAAAGAAACCTGACAATAGTTTTGTTTTCCCCTTTTCCTGGGGGTACATCAGCTCATCAAGCTTGATCATGAAAATTAGGAAACAACCAGTGACAATTTACAAGCAGAGAAATTTAAATCAAAAGAGGCTTTATCAAACTTTTTTTGCTCCGCTTTAAAATTAAATTTTCATTGGCTTGAAAGTTATGAATAAATCATGCCGAATTCGTTTTTCTTCTCTGACCCATTTCATGTCTAATCTGTTGCGCATTTTTGGCAACCTTTTTCATTTTCTTTGTTTGTTCATGGTCTCTTAAGAAGAGACAGCAAAGAAAAGCAACTGTAAATTGTGATATTTGCATAAGAATTGTATCTTAATTGTCCTCATTTTGCTTTAGTTTTCTGTTTTGAACAAACAAAATTTAAAATTTGATTTTAATACCCCCAAGCGACGTTGATGCAATAAAATTGTGAATTTATTAAGAGGCAAGACACACTTTTACTTGTAATGACAACATGGACTGGAATGCTTTCCCAGAATTGAGAAATATATTTAGTTGTACTTAATTCTTGAGAAAATGTAATGAGATTAGTTAATTTGAAAAAACGCATTTATGCTACTTTAGGAAAGTACATTCTGTTGACAGAGTCTTGGATTTGGTAATCCTATTAGTTTCCGGTTTTGCAAGAATTGCTAAAGTTTATAGACTGGAACGATATAAATTCCAAAATAATAGAAGTCTTCTTATAGAGATGTAGTAATGACTAAAAGACATTTACTGGTGCAACCTTTTGCTGTTTTGGTTTCAAACCTTGCAATCTGGAAAGCAATAAGACAGCAAGGTACATAAACGAGCTATCTTTTATTACTGAATTTATAGTCAAGTCATGCTCAAGTTTAGCCAGGCATACTTAACTAGTTTTCATTAAAACCAGAGGGATTACGACTATGACTTAACACCTTTCCAAAAACAATCTTAGGCTAACAAGATGAGATGAGCAGAGGTTAATAGTTTGTGAGTTGGGGTTAAAAGCATCCGGTGGTGAAAGTAAGCCAGCCCAGTTTTTTTGCCTTTAGCAACATTCAGAACTAGCTTAACTGAAGCAATCAAGAGTGCACAGAAGAAGGAAAGCCAAGCTTTGAAAAGGAAGGTTTGACCTTTCGTTTTCTTAATATTGGGAAATGCACAATTTGTAATCCAGTATTTCTAAACTTATCACGTGTTAGTCAAAAAGTTATTTTAAACTTTAACAAAGTTGCTTATCCTTTCTCCTGATAAAATCAATTTCTTCAACCTGAAAAACTGATAACATTCCAAATAAAAATTGATGAAAGCTAAGATGATTACTTTATCGCTTTACAGTCTGTTTCCATTCCTCACTGCTAATATTACCGCTGATATGGTAAAAACTTTCTGCAAGCTGTTACATTAAAATTGGCTATTCAAAGATTCCCCAAAGTCTTCATTTTTCACTCGCTTCTCTTGGCCTCAAAACTGCTTGTCTAGTAAAACCTTTTCGTTTGATTAGAAAGTGCAGATTATTGTTACTTTAAATGCGACAAAAGAGACAAGGATATACACAGTACAGAATGTTTTCTGTCGCTGAAAAGATTGTCAATTTAAGTTTTCATATTTTTAACAATAAATAGATTAACTATGTTTCTTTCCACGTTGCAAGGATAATTAAGACAGAGAAGAAATTCTTTGGAAACTTTTAATCTAAAAATTTGCCTTATTAAATTAAACGTTTTTAAACAAAGCTCAAGTATTTCTATGTACGTGAAATGAAAAGATTAACAAAAATCCGTATTCCACAGAATGAAAACTTAAGAGATTAAGCTGTTTTAAATTTCAATGAGTAAAATTTTTCGTTACATTCCACCAACCTAGTTTCGAAGAACAAATTGAAAGATTTGATTACAAAAGGATTAAATGAAAAGCTTCACCTCCCGCATTTGATACCTGAAAAGTTTTTTCTTTGATAAAACTTTCCAAAAGAAAGGCAGAAGGAAAAGGGAAAAAGAAACTAAAGAATTCAAAGATAAACTGGTTAAAAAAGAAAAAAAGGAAATTTGTTGCCTTTTGATTTTTCTTTGTTTCTTGTATTGCGTACTTTTACAACATTTCTCATATTTCTGCATCAAAAAGGCAATGTGGGAAATTAAACTTTTTCAAAACGAGGTTAAACAACAAATAATTTGAAATATTTCAAAGAAATAAGTGTTTCTATTCTATAAAACCGACCATAAGGCCTTATGGAAATCGTATACTTGTTAAGTAAATAAAAGAAGACAAGATGTTTTACAATCCAGCGCTCCAGAGAACAGTTCTGTATCAAATCTTAAAAGTAAAAATACAAATTCTACTAATTCTATTTAACTCGCATGATTTTGTTACCCTCTGCAAATTTGCTTTATTTCTGTTTGTGTCCATCCCTTCACTTTTTTGTTGTATATCTTTTCAAAATTCCATTTTTCACAAATGTCCAAGTTCTTTCATTGCTTTCGCCTTTCTAAATAAATTGACCGTGACAGGCATTTCTTACATTTTTGCCCAGGTTGTAAAGCAAAAATCTAATTTAAATAATTCTTCTTGTAAAATGCAATGAAAGTCTTGTAGCCTAACCAACTTGTAGAAACATTGTTGGAGGAGACGTCAGAAGCCAGCAAAGACTCGGTGTGTTAGTTGATGAATACATGAGTTTGGTTAAATAAGCTTTAATTTGTTTGTCGTGTTATTAAATTATTTTAGAATATGCTAATTTTACCAATATGGACGAAAAAGAAAACAGGAGTGATGCAACTTGACATTAATTTTATTTGCGGTTGTGTAATAAAAAACTCATTTACCCTGGCATTTTTCTACCTCTTAGCTCTGCATTTTTTTGCTACTATTAGTCAGTTACTGGACATACAGAACAACAGTTTGGACTATTTTTTCTACACGAAATTGTCAATTTATTCCCAGAGCACTTATAAAATTTAATAATGCTTGACTCTATCAAATACCAAAGTAAAGACAGTGGTTTATATTGCGACATTTTAAATAAATTTCAAAATTCTTCGCATTTATTTGAACTCTGCATTGTTTTGCCTTTTGTTTTATTTCCAGCTTTTCCGCTTCTTTTTCAACATCAGAACAAATTTAGTTGACCTTCTCAGAAGGAAAAGCAAACAGACAAGCATGTTTTAAAGAATAGCTTTATTGCCTCTACTACATATTTTTGTATTAAATACCAAAAAGAGAATGAAAGTTGTAGAGGCTTAAGTAGCTTTGGAAAGTAAATAAAGTTTCCTTTTTGTCATCTCAAAAGCTTTTAAATATGTTTTTTCTTCCATCTATCCTTCCAAATGCCCATTAAATTCTAGTAAGAATGTTGAATCTGCTCTTCGTCATATTTTATGACGCCCTTTTCTACTAAATTATTATGAAATATTGCGCAATGAAGTCAACCCTGACATTCTAAAATAGCTTTTGCTCGAGAGCGTGCGTTGTTTCAAGAAAGAGCCGAATTCATTTTTTTAAAATTAATCTTTTTTAAAACAGATTTGCAAAATTAAAAACGAGTGTGAGTGAAAATGTTTCCAAAGGATTAAAAGATTTCATTTAAATACAATTATTGTACTTCAACAAAATCTTTTATGTCAACTCGGTTAAATTACTTTTTGTACCCTTATTATTTATTTCCACTTTCGAAAACATAATTTTAATTACATTTGCACCACATATAAAAACAGTAAACAAAGGCGGAGTGTGTAAAGTAGGTTGACACAAGTTTGGCTTGTTGGGAAACCAAATTCTAAAAAGTTTTCCCCGTTCGTTACTTCTTTGTAAGGTTAGGATGAGGTAATAAGTTGCGCGAGGCTAACAAATTGACCTAAGTAAATGAGTAAATCCGCATGGAATTTTCTTGTTACTGCCAAAGCAAACCAAAAACATTAACTTATTCACATTCCCATGAAACCTTCTGGAAAGTAGAAATTTATGTAAAAAGTTTTGAGTGAAATCATACGGTTTAGTGGAATCTTAATGTATTCTTTCCGGTTGATAATCAGCGAAGGAGAAAGTCCACACAATTCTTGCATTAGCCAAAAAACAAAAACTTTGTTTGCAATTGGAATGTAATGTTGATTAGAAAACAAAGTTTTACTTTTCCCTGGTAAAAGATAATAAAAATGATTCCAACAAAACTATTCAGAAATTTTAATCTTACAAGTTTTTCGAAAATCATTTGACGGATAATAATTTGATAAAGATGTGTTCTGATAAAGTAAAACGATAATGGAAAATTGTGTTATGGGAAAAGTAGTACGAAATACAAACAGTTTAGATAAAAAATGTCTAAGCAAAAGTGAAAGTCTTCTCTTGGGAAAGGGAAAAGTGAAGTTGCTCACTGATCCGTATTGGAATATTAAGCATAAGGTAATATTGGGGTAAGATACGCATAGAATTTAATATATTTACCAAAAGAAAGTATTTTATGCAAACAAACTTTTATTTTAAGCAAATATTTTGTTCAGATCCTACTTTGTTACTTTCGTTAAACACTTGAAATTTCAGGGAAAGGTTGGTTTTTGTAAGAATATTTGTTGATGCTTTTACTAACCACTAGTTTCTTAAGCAAACTTTATATTTTAAAGTGATCTGTATAAAATTAGATATGTTAATTGCATGACAATATTGTGCCAAACAACTTTTGTTTAATCTCGTTTAATGTCGTTTATCGTTGATACACTTGTTTTCTTTTAGTCTGATTCTTTACTTGACAGTTATTGAATATGTAGAGCAAACATTTATTTTGAACAAAAAATAGTCAGAAGGAAGCTGACTTTGCCAAAGACTTCAAGAAAGTCTCTGGGTTTTTAGATGCTCCGTTTTTATCTTTAAAGACTCATAAACCCAGAATGTTTTGAATTTACTAGTGGCATTTGCAAATCACAACAACAAGGAAGGATTCAGTTTCCTCTTTTCAAAAGAAATATCACATTTCCGAGTGCTTATTTCAAGAAAAAGAAATATGGTTCTGTCGTCGCCTTTGTGATCTTATTGAATGGGGGCAAAAATTTCAGAGATCGTTGTCCTTTACATCCTCCAACTAGGAAAAAGTTCTTTCTCCTATTCTAAAATAAAAATGTTTGCTATTTTTTTATTTCAAAGTTGGATGCTTTTTTGAAAAGTCACTTCCATTCAAAACAAGTTTTGCCTTGTTTCGTTTAAAATACAGTTTAATTGTTTAATTTGTCGCAGGTTGTGAAAATGCTGGTGATGGTGGTGGTCATATTTGCCATCCTTTGGCTTCCATACAGGGGAATGCTGGTGTACAATTCTCTGGCCAAAGAGAAATTCATGGACTTGTGGTATCTCATGCTCTGCAAAACCTGCGTCTACATTAACAGGCTAGTTCATTTAAAAATCAGCACGTTGTTTCTTTTGAGAATTATCTAATGCTTATTTTGTTTTTGTCCGTTTCCAGTGCAATCAATCCAATTCTTTACAACGCAATGTCAGTGAAATTCCGTCGAGCTTTTGGACGCACACTTTTCTGCGGTAAGAACCGGGACTCATTTGAGCGTTGGCCGCGCTGCCGTTCTCAGCCGACTTACACAACGGTCACTACGGCCCTTCCTTCTACGTCCACTTTAACGCTGGTTACTCCTCCGTTAAATAAAAACAGTGCTAGGGTCGCCTCTCGGCTTTATTGTGGCACGCAAAATGTTATTTCCCCTAATTCTGCACAAAATAAATCAAATTTAACTTTTGAGGTTGTTGTCGACATTCCTGATCATTTTCATTCTTGTGCAGATGAAGTTGAAATTACTCAACTTTAAACATGTTAATTAAATTTTTTTGTATTCATTTTTAAAAAATAATATCAGATACAGTATAACTCAGAATTTAATCGGCATTGGTCATACAAACTATGAGATTAACATTTTACTCAAGCTAAATTTGTAGGTCCCCTCAAAAAATTGGAAGTTAGGCAGAGAAGAGGCTAATAGGAATTAATTTAAACACCAGTATTATTTTCCTCGTTGAGTTTGCAGTTAATTTTCAATTTTTTATAAGATCACTTAGAATCTCAGAACTGTTGTAAGCGACAAAAGATGAGAGGGGTTACGTGATTCCTACTTTTAAAACATTTTATCTTGAAAATAATGCATGCTTTTCTAATCAAATTTTGGTGAACGGCGTTTGCATGAAAAGCCACCAATATATTTTTTGTAAAAGCATTTTTAAAAAAATTACTTTTAAAAAATAATGTTTGATGAAGTTTTGCAAAATAAAAAGGGATGTTTCCAATTTATAAAGTTTTAGGTATGGGAATGCAAAAAATAGTTTTGTTTATTGCATGGTTGATTGGGATGTTGCACGTTTATGTTTTGAAATTTATAAATGCATGTCATTCATAAAAATAATTTTACTTCGTGCATGTATAATTCGTCAAATTTTCATTTGTTTTAAATTAGTTTTTATCATATAAAGTTCATTATTAAAAAATCTTGCACAACTTTCTAAAGTTGCATGCATATGATGAACTTTTTTGTCTACTAGTAAAACAAGATTAGTTCGTTGCAAACGGGGCTTTAAAAACTACAAAGGAAAAGCAAAAAAGCAGAAAAGCTCTTTTGATTTCCAATACTTTCTCAAAATAAAGAAATAAAATCTTTTTAAATTGAGGCAGCTACAAATTACGAATGAAATTCTCGTGTTTCCTTAAGTATCTGGTTTCCAACTTCTCGACGTGTCGACCTCATTACTAAATATTCACCTGGTTTAACTAAATTAGTCCAACTTATTTTCTACTAACAATGCCGATGTTACTAAATTTTATTTTGAAATAAACATTCTTTTGTTAAGGTTCGAGTGTAGTTTCTAGGGTTTAATCTAGACTAATAACTTTTAAAATAGTTGCTACGAGAAGAATCAATTGTGCAGGAATGAAATCGCTTGGTTTTTTAAATCTACCAAATACTGAACAAGTAAGTTTTAGCAATCTTTGTTTCCACTTAATAAAACTTAAAGTAAACCCAGCAATATTTCCACATAGGCATTTAATCAAGATTTAAAACAAGAATATAAATATGAGGTTGTTTTGTAAAAACAGTAATGTCCTGGGAATGCTAAGGAACACCTTCATTTTATTTTTACAGCAATCAAGCCAAGATACGGATTTATGAACATCCCTGGAGAAAGCATGACAATCGCAAAAACCTGCTTGAGACATTTTTAATAAGAAAACTTTTGCAGTTTTTGCTTTCACTTTTTCCTCACCTTTCGACAATCTAAAAAACAACAACACAGCATGATATATCAAAACAAGCCTGTGCATTTGTTTTTGCTATTTTCACAATATTTACTTGTAAGCTAATTTCACTTTTTTAAACAACGACCTGGAATAATAACTTTACAAAAAATTACTTTTATTTTTTTTGTATGAAATGAGATGAGTATACGAATGTGCATGTGAATTGATCCGGACTTGCATGATGAAAGAAATGATTTTGCCTGACTCTGCATGACGTGTTAATTAATTGTTTGCCTTATGTGATTCACTGACCTAAATTTTTAGTAATATTTTAAAATATACAAATACTGGATGATTTTAAAACATGCTTTCCTTTTTACACAGGGTACAGACGATACGATCAGAGGAACGCTTTTGTTTGAGAGTATAAGCAAGACCTAAACCAACTTCAAACATCCGCTAAAAACTGTCCAACTCGGCAAATCCTTCACTATTCACGCAACTAACGCATCTTAAAGTTTTATGAATTAAAGCAGTTGGAATTAAATTCCAAGATTGAAACAATAATTGTAACTTGAAATACCTGGAATACATTTAATGCTGTAATGTATTTATTGCTAAGAATCAACTTTTGTGTACCTACTTTGTGAATAATAAAATCGCACAATAAAATTATTATTGGAATAAAAATACTAATAATTAGAATTATCTAGCGAGTTTGTCGTTTAGAATAAATTGCAACTAGTTCTCACTATTTTAAAACTGTCCAATGCGAGTGTCATTTTATTATAAGCTTCCAATGCAAAAGACGTTCAGAAAAAGTCAATTTTTGCAAATAATTACCGAAACAAAAGAGTTTGGAGTAAGATTTTGGGTTTATTACAAGTTATTAAAGCCTTTGTAAAAGAAAATAGGATCATTGAGCTACTCTGTTCTTCTTCTTCAAAGAAAGGTATAACGAGAAGCTTTGTTCTTTCTTTTCCTTTGTTTTTACTTGATTACGTTGTGATGAAATCAAGCGCTTTATTTGTTACTTTTTATTTAATTAAAATTTTATGTAGTCAGACGTACACGATTAGCTCAGGCCGATGCAGTTGCCACAGAATCGGTTTAAACTAATAAAATCTCCTTTACTTCCGCTTTTTCCTTTATGATAGAACAGATCCTTTAGTTTTTTTTGCTAAAAAGGTGGCTTTTTGCTTTTTTCTTCCACTAACCTTTTTATTTTTGATTTGAATTTCCCGTAAAAAGAATTCTAGTTTCACTTCAGGCGAAATTACATTTCTTTCAGAAAATCACTTCCGTCATACAACCGCTTTTGGAACAACTAAAAAAGAAATGTAAACCTCTCCACACATTAGCTACTAACTCAATCGAAACTGACTACTTTCACTCGCAACATTTTCTTTCTTAAATTAAAAGGTTAACCCACCACCCGTGGGGAGTAGGACATGATGAATGATTGATGGAGATGGAAGTTTTTGACGAGTTCATGAAAATTTTATGCAATGTTAATCTTCCACAAAAACTTTGAATTAAAAATGCAAACTCAGAATAAATTCACCTCCTAGTTAGTAATAAGTTTTAGCATTTTAATTTGATAAAAGTTTCAATTTTTTCATTAAGGGTTTTGCAATCCGAATGGAAAAATAAGAGACGCCTTTGTATTTATTTTAAAAATAAATTCAGGAAATGAATGAAGGTAAGTTGTGCACTGCTAATGATTCTTTAAACAAAGTTTGTTTTAAGCGTAATTTGAAGCAAGCACTATTTTTAATTAAAGTATAACGGCTGTAAGACTTTACAATTTTTCTATTCTACATTCATGAATAGTATTGCGTAAAAGTACGAGCTTATTCTCAAAATCCAGTAGCGATGTATTACAACTCAAGCAGATCGCATTCCCTGCAAGGGAAAAATCATTCAGTAGGCATAACTAAAACCGATAAAAAGTTGAAGGGGAGCTCTTTCACGTGTAATTTAGCCGTTGCTTGTTTTAAAGTTGCTCTAGGAGTTGAATGCCCAATTCAACTCGTTTTGAATGAAAAAGAGTGAAACAAATGTCCGTTGCGTGTGAGTGGAAGGGAAGTTGCGGAGAGGAAAGAGCTATGCTCGTGCAAGTCTTCAGTTGCATTTGAGACTCTGAAAGAATCGGAACAAGGCTGTGCAGCTCTCGCTTTTACTCAGGTTTTCATTTTACTGAACGGATAAAAAGGTGGATTGCAGTAACGAAACAAATTAGAAAAATTGAAACAAAAACCAGGTGGACTTTCATATCAATATTTTTTCTGTTTATAATCTACAAATATAAGTTCATCATATAGGTCGTTCTCCTCCAATATTTACTCTAGTGCATTCAAACGGATCATATTTTAAATATTTTACGATGTAGAAAATGGAAAAATGAAAAAATGCCATTTTATTCTACTAATTATTGTTTTAATTCAAAATCTTCCTCTCACCATCCCCACTTGAACGCGTTAATTCGAGAAAAAGTTTCTATTTGAGTTATCTAGTGCAATAAAAACAATAAAAAGTTGTTTGATATTGTCCAGAAGGAAAACTCCAGCACAGCTTTGCTAAAGAGCAGTGAGCAGTGAATATATTGTGTGAATTCAAAGGGTGAAAAAGGTAGATTGATAACGGTCAAAAACAGACAACGCGTGGATAGTAATCGGAAGTGTCAGTGAGTAAGAAAGTATTTTCATTATGATAATTCCATTGCAAGTGAAGATACATGCTTGGAAATTTATTTTTCGTTGCTCAAGTAAATTAAAAGTTTACCAACTACATGCTGAGTTTAATTTCAACCTGCTGAATCTGTATTAGCACTGCTAATTTAGCAGAAATAGTAATTGCTAAATAAAACTTTGCGCGGCGTTCATCAAAACAAAATTTTAGAAAGCTTACCAAAAAGTGGTCTGCAAAGAGCAGGTTGAAATCTAGATTTATGAACATTCAGTAAATACGAAAAGACTGCATTTATTTTTCAAGAAAAAGAAGAAGGCCTTGCCTTTCATTAAAAGTTTTGTTCTTGCACTGGAAAGTTAGTAGAACTTTGCGTAGCTTCAGCAAAAAAGTAAACAATTGTGCGGACAGTAAAAGCGTTTAGACGCGTTATGCAAATGAGTTAAATAAGAAACAGTTAATTTGTGCAAATTTTAAATAACTTTATTTTATTGCTGTGAGTGAACTATTTAAAAGGAAGGACTTAACGCGATCAATGGGAAGAATATTTGTTTTACGATGCACTTTGACAGGTAATGTTCCATATTTAGCGATAATCAAACGTCCATAAGACAATTTAAAAGGTTATATATTCTTTAACAAAGAGATTTGATAGGAGAATTAATAAACCGAAAGTAAAAACATTTAACAATACTTGTTTGCGTCCGTTTCTCTTATGGTTAGTGTCAACAACTTCAGCAACATTACCCATCGAAAAGCACAGTGAACATAAATTGATTTCACTTTCTTCTTTTTTTAAACATTCATCACTTCAGTTGTCGGAATTTAAAATGTTGTGCTTCAAGCAAAAGCAACACAATTAGGCTTTGAATTCAAGGTCATTTTTAGACAGTCTGTCTTATTGCAAAAAGTTTGCTTGGATTAGGAAAAGTGAAACGTTGTACGTAAATTATAAAATTAATGTCGATTGTCAAAAACTTTTACAACAGACTGACTAACCTGAAAAGAAATCTATTGCTTCTCTACATATAACTTTTTAAAAGAATTTTAGCTACCCAATTAGCATTTTAAAAAATTCTTTTTCAAACTTTATTTAATTTCTTGATAAGTTTAGATAAAATGGTTTTTACGAATTATGTCTAATAATTATTTTTTGTGGCAGTTTTGGTGCTGTTGTCCCTGTCATTGACATCCGTGCAGGGGGACGAAATGCAAGATGTAAAAGAAAAGGATGACGTTTTGCTTGAGTGTCGATTTGAGCCCAGCTTCTACTGGACCAGATCAAATGCCAAAGAAAGGGACATTGTGGCCTATAAAGAGACTCTGCATGAGGAAAATTATGAGTCAGTTTTCAAGCTTAATTATTAATTTTATCGATTATTCATAAAATTATAATTTCTGTTTTTATAATAAAACGCTGCTTTTTATTTTTTAGAATTGGATATGCTTCCAACGAAGGGAAATACGATCTCCGCATCCGCAACGCTTCGTATGACCGCGACAACGGAAAGTTTGAATGCCGAGTCAAAGAAAAAGGCTCCGGCTTAACCCTCTATTCAAAAACAATTCAACTCACCGTCCTCCTCCCACCCGGTCCTCCGAAGATAACCCCTTTGAATCCAAGTGCCACTGAAGGGAAACCGTTTGAACTGATCTGTTCTAGTTCTGGTGGAAGTCCTGATCCGCTGATAAGATGGCACCGCAACGGAATTCCTCTAGACTCTTTAATAAAATTCGGCGGAGGAAGGAACAATCCAACCAGTGCAATTCTTTCAGTGACTCCGCAAAGAGATGATGACGGGGCGGAGTACAAATGCGCTGTTTGGAACAGGGCGATGGGGGAAGGGGAGAAATTGGAAAGCTCGGTCAAGCTAAATGTTAATTGTAAGTCAAATTAAAAACATAGTTAAAATTAAAATGATTTTAATTTAATTCTCTGCTTCATATCGAAAGATTATCCAAGAATTAAAGTCGGCCCGGAAGGTCCACTGAGGGTGGAGATGGGTACCCCTGCCAAGCTTTTGTGCAACGTGGATTCAAAACCGGCTGTGTCATCTGTTAAATGGACAAAAAACGGGAAAATTATCAAAACATCGCTTACATATGCAATCCCACAAATTTCTTTTGAGGTTTGCGTGCTTTTACTTTTGCATTTAGTTTATTGACACAGACTATTTTAATCTAATTGAAATTTGTTTTAAACAAAAACTATTTTGTTTTAGGACGCCGGAACCTACGCCTGCACTGCAGATAACGGCTTAGGCCAGTCAAGTGAGTCTGCTTTAAATCTGGAAGTCCTCTACGCTCCCATCGTATCAGTCACTCCGAAGAAAGAAGTTGAAGAGGGAGAAAGTGTCTGGATCAAATGCAACGTTTCTTCAAATCCACGTCCGTCCTCCATTGAATGGATTAAAAAAGAAGATCCCACTTTTAGACAATCCGGAGATATTCTCAGGATAGAAAGAGCCAGCGCTCAGAACTCCGGTACATACATTTGCAAAGCTGTAAACATGCTTACTCCATCTGGACAAAATGAAACTTACGAAAGAACAGGAAATGCTTCAGTTACTTTATTTATTAAGCACGCTCCAGGGAAAGCTTTCATTGAACCAGTTAACCCAAGTGTCGTGGAAGGCGCTAGTGTGACCTTGACCTGCAACGCAAGTCCTGCAGGTTGGCCACAGCCTCAGTACCGATGGTGGAGCGAAAGCTCAGAAAACACAATTTCAATTGGAGCTGAGCTAAATCTTGCCAGGGTAAAGGAATCCTACGAAGGGCGTTATTTTTGCGCACCTACAAATGAAATCGGAACGGGAACGGTGGCCTCCACTGAACTGAGGGTCTTCCAACCACCGAAGATAGTTCAAGCTCTGCGATCTCAAGTAATTCAAAAAGCTGGGGATTCAGGTTTTAAAGTGACTTGCACAGCAAAATCCAAACCGCAAGCGATAATTACTTGGATGAAGGACGGTAAAGTTTTAAATCAGAAGGAAGGCCTCTACAAAATAACAAGTCAAGCTTTAGAAATAAAAAACGGAGTTTACGTTGTAAATTCAACTTTGCATTTCGATGGGGACTCAAGGGACGGACTTGATAAGATAATGGCAGAGGACAGGGGATACTTCACTTGCGTTTTTGAAAATGAAGCAAGCAAGGCAGAGAGTCAAATGCTCCTTCGAGTCCAGCACAAGCCGGTATTTATCCCAGAAATGAACAGAAACCTCATTGCCTTTGATTTTGGAGACATCGCCCACATTCCCTGCAGGGTTCGAGCTTTCCCTAAGCCGGAGTTTGATTGGAGTTTTATTTCTTTAAAGAAAGGCAGAGAGATCGGGAGAATTCTTCCCTACAAACAGAACATCAGTTCTTTACCAAACGACGTTTACCTATCCACTTTAATCATTCCTGGGGTTCAGGAAAAAGACTTTGGAGAATATTCTTGCAGAGCTTCAAACTCCTTTGGAAATTCCAGCACTGTGATTGCTCTCCGGCCAAAAAGTAAACCGGAAGTCCCAACAAAATTAGAAATCATTGCGAGTTCTGTAGATTCGGTGTTGCTGAAATACGAAGCGGGGTTTAATGGAGGATTTGAAGAAACAAGTCACACTGTGCAGTATTTTGGAGACGGGAGCATTATGGAAGTTGAATGTGCTTTGTTGAATCCCTGTAATATCTCTGGCCTTCAGCAGCACACTCTCTACACGTTCAGGGTAAAAATATAGAAATTAAAATGTAGTAGAATAGATAGTGGACAGGCGCTTTATTTTGTTTTATTTAATTTGTTTTTAGGTGAAAGCAAGAAATTCGAAAGGAGATAGTGATTACTCAAGGAATATCACAGTCATGACACTAATCGACTTTTCTAAAATTCCAAGCCCTACGGATGTAATATTTGAACCGTTATCCAGGACGCTTGTATTTAATGTTTTGGAACAAAACCGAAAGCCACTTGCAAAGGTAAGCCAAACATTTTGGGCAAAAAGTCAATTTAATAGTTCAAAATTAAAATTCTTTGTTAAACTTTTAGGTGGAAGTTCAACATGAAGATAAAATCTGGACGACGTACCGGATGTTGCCTATCTTAACCGAAAAAAATTACCACGTAATCGAAGATTTACAAGACATTGAAGCTGTCCGAGTCAGTGTCTGCTTTGAGGATGAAAACACCTGCGGGATCAGCATTACTGCACGATTTGGTACGCAAATTTACAATTTTCCTTCCATTTTTTAAAAATTTGATTCTAATTTTCTATTTAATATTAAAGTGAGCTCAATTCCAGCAACAGATTCAGTAGCAACTCGAGTCTTCCTGATTGGAGCCATAGTTTTTGCAATAGTTTTCCTCATTTGTCCTGCCTTTCTCGTTTTGTTCTGTTTTTGCCGAAAGATTGAAAATTGGAAAACAAAGGAGCATCACACTAATTACAATCGGAATTACCCCTCCAAAATAACTCAACTTGCATCACCGCCTTATTACAAAGCTGCGCTAGAAAAAAACGTGAATGAACAAAATGACTGCATTTCCTATGGAGAAACCTACCAATCAAACAATCAGTTTAAAAATTTGCGCAATGCGAATCCACATCCAGATTTCAATAACAAAGATTATTCCGCCATTAATTGGAATTATGCTGGGCCAATAGTTACAAATGAGCAACTACTTCAAAATCAGTTAAATTACTCAAATCCAGTACAACTACGAAATAGACGCAGCGGAAATTGCGATTACTTCACAAATGATTACGTTCCAAATGTTTTTGAAGAAAATAACTACGTGGCTGTTCTAAAACCGAATAGAAGACTGAATTTTACTGGTAAGTGGGAAAACGCTGGTTTAAAGCAAACAAATAAATTGCTAATTTTTGATTGATTATTTTCATTTTTTAAAGATGAAGCATTCAGTACGGCTCTTAACGGATTGTCAGATGCCTACAAGGATCCTAGAGAGTCAGGCATGGACTGTTCTGATGAAAGCCTACGTGTTGAAAAGCCAACCGCAACAGCCGAGCCCATGGAACTAGACACTGCTTTGCATAATTCCAAGAGAAGAAAAATCATTAGAGAAGTTATCGTGTAGTTTTTAACGTGATTTTTATTTTTGTACTCAAGACAATTATGTAAATATTTCTACAACAAAGCGATCTCTACAAACAGTTAACCAAAAACTCAATTAAAATCTTAACGAAAATAAAAAGCAAAGAATAATTAAATAAATAATTTTGGCATTAAATATTCATTGTCTGTAGTGCTGCCTAACTGGCTTAAGCAGAAAAATTAAATCAAAACCACCGTTCCAATGGTTGTCAAAACAAAGTTCAAAATACTCATCAAAGTTGACTGTTTGAAAGGGCAAATCATGCCGAAGCAGACTCCAATTGTTCGACAACCTCTCAACATCATTTTAGCTTCGTTTCCCAAAAGCCTTACTCCCCAAACCTGTTTAAACTTTTCTTCATTTCTATACGGCATGGCTGAAAGACTTCCACAGAAAAATATCAACCCCAGGGTTAAAGGTAATATGAAAGATTCGCAAAGGTAGAGAGGAAAGGGAAGTTTTCTTTGAAGTTTTATTAAGGCAAAGCCGGAACTAACCGCGGCGCCTATGCCCATCCCAAGATAAACCATCACCAGATTGTCCAGTGCCAAGCAATAAATCCTGCACAGGATTTGAAGCATTTGGAATTCATTCAGCGCTGTGTTAAATCTGAATTTTAGCCCGTTCGGAACAATTTGGTTTAAAAGGGCTTCATATCTTTTATTGAAGCTGCTTCCGTACAAAATGGAAAAGACGACGTTGTAAGCAAACACAGCGCTTGCATGCGAGGAAAAAGCTGCGCTGGGAATAGACGCCGCAAATTTTAAAAGAATTTTTAAAACTGGAAACTCTAAAAATAAATAATTTAATTTTAAAAGGCTTCCAATTTTGTGCACTATCAAGTGCCCCACGTCATATTCCCTGAAGAGAGGAACACATCCGTAAATTATTGCCGTTGACAAAACAATGAAAGAGAAAATAAAATAGATAAAATACTTTCCAAAGTTTTGTTTCATATTCCAAGCCCTACTTCCGAATTGAGGTTTTGTTTCCGGATATGAGCTTAGCAACTGCTGAATGGCGTACGCTATATCTTCAGAATAATTTTGAAGGCAGTGATAAGTAGCGATTCCAATCAGTGACTGAGCAGATAACAAAACGTAAAATCCGATTTGTTCGAAATCCAACCCCTTGTATTTTAACTCCAGGAGGTAGTAAACCCGGCAAATGGAAAATATCAGTGCAAAACTAGTAAAAAGCAAAGAAATTTGCCAAAGTAAAAAATTCCAACGTATTTTTAAATTCTTTAAACTTTTCCAGTTTAATTTAAGTTTAGGAGTTTTGCGGATCTGAAACTTTTCGTTTTGAATGCAAAAGATGGGAAAGGGAACGACGTTCTGCATTAACATTCCAATTTTTGCACATCCTGAAACAAGGCTCATGATTATCAGACAAATTTCTATTTCCAATAAACATTCAAACAATCAACAAGTGCAATTCATGAGATACTGGTTCCTATTAGTTTAGTTAAAAGCAATGGAAAGCATAAAATTAATTATTTAGTTGATATAAAAATTGGCCTGCTTCATTTCCTCGTTTACCTAATCTTAACTAATCAATTTGACCTTGCAAGATGGAAACTAGAAGGTCATTTGTATCAAAAACCACGTATTAATCATTATTTTATTGTACGTTGGAATTGATTTGTTGAAACAAAACGGTCAGAAATAACACTTTAATTTGTTTAATAAAACAGAACTTTTGCAATTATGAGTTATTGTAGATTTAAGTACCCAATTACCTGACAAATACAAACTAGGATAAAATATAAAATGCTCAAATTTAATTAGTCTAACAATACCACAAATGTTATAATAATTTCCAAGCAGAAATTATTGCACAATTAAAACCACTTTGTACGCAAATGCTGAGAATAACGCAAAATAGAGCATGTCGTCATTTTTTTGCGGTTGTTGTGGACTTTACTATTTACTTTAAAGAGAAGCCTCACAATCCCGCATTTTACATTAATTCTTGCGAAATGGGAGCAATGCAATTTTGCGAAAATCCAATTTTACAACAGGCTCAAGTAGAAATATTTTTGACTTACGTTCCACATTTTGAAATTTATTTAACTTCATCAACTCATTTGTTTATTTATGATTACCGGATGTTATGCAAAAAAATGCTTATTTAACTAAATAATATTTAATTTCAAACACTGTATTCACTAGCTCTGAAAAGTGAGAGTCCGTAGATTAGTGCTCCGGCAAAGCAAACAGCGAGAAACATTCCAGTCACGGCTAATCCCACCAAAGACCACTTCCACTGGTAAGCCTTGATTACTTCCTCACAGTCGCAGTGCGTTGAGGAAGAGGTGGCCAAAATGCATTCTTCCAGTTCTGTAGAATTCTTGTGAAAGTATCGGTCACACGGTTGACTGCATAAAAACTGTTAATTTTAGCAAAGTTTATCAAAAATTAAAAATCGTTTTAACTATTGGCTTACTCTAGGCAATACAAGTCGCAGTTGTATTCAACCTCCACTCCAGTGCTATTTTCTTGTCCATTTATTACAAAAATTATTGCCAAAATAAACACCACAACAAAGTTCACACTAATTAACTTCATTTTAATAAAAAAAAATCAGCAAACTGCTGCTTACTTGTTGCAAAGATTAGAGCTAAATGAAGATTTTAGTTTTTATTGTGGTAACTTTCATGTGTGTATGTAAAGAAATTGGCTAATTAAAATTAATCGAATTGTTTCTGCGGTTATATTTTTACTTAATTAATTTATACATTTCCAAATAAAAGGTTTTTCTACAAATATTGCGTCAGTTTTAAAATTCTATTAAGGAACTCGTTTTCGGGTTTTTAATAAAGTGTAAAATATTCCAGCGAGAGAAATTAGTCCCAACAAGGCTCCCAGAATGCTCACTCCAGTAATAATCATTTGTTTTTCATAAGCCTTCACAACTTCATCACAGTTGCAACGCGAAACGGTGAAATTGCAATGGACAAAGTGAGGGTTACTCTCAAGGTAATAACTGCGACAGGGTTGCCTTCAAATTTAAAACTAATTTCAAGTCAACTTTCCAGTGGAAAGTTTTCACTAAAATTTGATTGAAAATATCTTACTTGAAACAATAATGGCGACAATCCTCCTCCTTGTTTTGTCCGTTAACTCCAAAGCCAAGCCACATGAGAAACAACGTAAGAAAATAAAACTGCATTTTTACTTGAACGTCTTTATGATTATTTTGGAAGAATGTTTTGAGTTTTGTGAATTAGGTGTTCCAAGATTATAGTATGGACCAAATTTAAACAAAATTTAACCTAAATAAAAATGAAACAGGTCAAGTTCTAGTTTTATTTACGAAGCTAAAAATTACAAAAAGGTTTCTTGTAGATATGAAGCTTTGTGTAATTTCTCACGAGACTATGTCAGGTTAGTCATTATGCCGATTGCTGGACAATCTTATATTTTGAAGATAAGCAGATAGAAGTCAGGAACGGTATCTATTACATTTAGGGTATCACCTTAGTTACCCCTCTTCAACTTACCCCTCCGACACTTACCCTCCCCAATTTACCCCCTACGACACTTACCCCTCTGGACAGTTACCCCTCTGGACATATGCC
>JAANSO010000720.1:0-24347 GCA_036507315.1 Lepidocyrtus fimetarius
CTTTTGCATTATTCAAACTCTCATGACGATGATGACGGCAATGCTGCCGCGATGATGCAATGATGACGGAAAAAGTGCAAATATTGTTGGCGTACCTCAGAAAGATAGAGGAAAGCAAGTTACATTATCTGTGAAATGATGCGATTATCATGGCTTTTGTATTGACTATTATCAATATTAGATCAATGCATTCGACTCTTTATAGCAAGTTCATGAAGTTTAACGGATGGACGATGGAGCCACAAAAAAGGAAACCAAACATCCCAATTTACTAAACCGCAAAGAGGGTAAGAGGCAAAACTGATAAGATTAAACATCTGCGTCACGCCTAAATCTATTTAAGGGTCTTTCTTTTCCCCATTAAATTCAGCAGCATGGTACCCACTACTATTCTTGCTTGTTTAAAAAAATTGAGAATGACTCATCCCTTCTCCGGACTCTGAACTGAATTTTAGTAGCCAGAAAAGGAAATTCTGATAATTGCAACTTCCAAGGAAAATACCTACGTGATAAGAACAGTGTAGCCATTTACATTTCGGGCAATTTCTTTCTCAGACACTCCTCTAGATTATTTATTTGTTCTGTTCCCCCCTTTAATTCTGTAGAAATTGGCCTGTGAAAGTTGACAAAGTAATTATAACTTGCAGCGTGATACTCAACACAATACAGTCTAATTGCTTTGGAAAATAAACGCCTATCCAAATGATACCCAGCTAACTTAAGCAAATGTCAAAGGCTACACCGAGTATGTTTTATGTATGCTATTATGCGCTATTAATTAATTATAATCGGCTTATCAATTTTTTCCTACTATGCATTTGACAAGAGACAAGTAATGAAATATTGACATTTATTGATGAAAAGTAAAACAAACCGAATACTCTTGTTCTATTAGTTTTTTGCAAGCTTTTTATACTAGAAGCTACATATTAATTTCTTCTAATCACGCACCACAAGTGTCATTCTAACAAAAATTGCATGCGAATTAATGAAAGTAAAAAATGCAACAGTCGTCATTCATAGAATTATTCGAGCAACAATTGTCAAATTTGCAGAAATGATTATTAACTCTTTTGGAAAAATATGTGGGCCTAAAAATCCTGTAAAATCTAAAGCCTAGCTCAAAACTTATCAAAGAATCATTGCAATGACAATTGAATCCCAGATGCCGGAAATTTTAGTTACTGATTTCACAACTATCAAGTTAGTTTAAAAGAAATTAAATATACATTATTTAAATAGACCAGAGGTACGCATATACAAAGCTGCATAGTTAAATATGAACAGGCTATTTTATAAGGACAAACATTTTGTTAGTTTTTGAGCAAACAGTTCAAACCCGAGCCAAGCTAAAGTAGATAAGCCAAGAATTAATTTAAAACAAATGCTTACCTTCAGATAAATTACGCAACTCGTCTGCAGGATAAGGTCCCTTCATTCGAACCAGTTAAAATAGTCTAAACCCTTTAACGGTGAACTCTTGACTATTTAACAACACACTCAGACCGGTAGAAAGTTTATTTCTTTAACAATAACCACACGAACAATGGGAAATGAGAGATTTTATGAGTTCCAAGAATAGAACTTTTGGAAGCTTCGTGTTCACCTTTTGTACCACTTTAAAAACGTTTAAATGCTTTTAACCAACTTTATGAATGACTCGTGATGAAATGTGGAGTGGCTATGGATTGATAAGACTCGAAAGTATTATCCTGCGTCAAAAGGAACTTTTCGATAAGCTGCACTCAATTGTGAGTCATAAAAGGTATTAAACACACGTCATGACAAGTTCTAAACATAGAACCCAATTTTTCCCTTTCCTTAACTCTTTTAAATCGGGTTAACCTTCGCCATTTAAAACTTTGTCATGTGGCTTTTATGATCACAGGCCCATGTGATTGCCCTCCGGCCGGAATAAATCCCTCCAAATCACTCCACTTTTTAAAAAACTTAAATGTCCAAAAGCTCTTTAATTAAGATGTAATTAAAGTAGTGATTTGTCTAAGTTTTTACGCGGGTAGGAGAGAGATAGTTGCTCCGGAGCAGCTGAGGTTTGAGTGTTTAGATTCGAAGAGGTTGCTAACCTTTTCCTTTCGGCTTCTGTTGTTGTTCTGCTCTGTGCATTTTTCTATGAGGAGGAGGATTTCTTGCTTCCTCTCGCCATCTACAACGCTTCACTCCAACTCATCCAAATCCCCTAAAGGCATGCTGTCCATGCGGCACGCTCATCACTTCCCCATATCAATCACAATTCAATCATGAATGACTCAATCCTATGTAAACATAAACACGCTCACGAGCAAAAGCTGGGAAAGCTCTCTCTGACTATGACACGAGTTTTATGCACTTTTTCTATACAAAGTCTTCTTCCATCACAGGAAATGAGTTTTAATTAGAATGAAGATTAAATTGGGTTTATTGGGTTGAAACAAGACAAAATGAGCAATTATTTCATTTATGCTTTTGTGCTCAAAATCATATTTGTATTGGGGATAACAAATTTCTGCTTTGTATTACTTTTTTGAAGGTCTGTCTGGGATTCAAGGTTGTTTAAATGAGTGTCGAGACAATGTGCGGTATTTATTACAATGATTATGATGCAGATAAAACAGACAAGATTAAATGACATTGGAATTTCAGTAATGTTTAATTTTATTAGTTCTTTTTGATTTCGTTTAGTAATTTCGTTTCATGTGGCAATATTAACTAAAAATGAATGATAAAGTAGGTTATGTAAAACGAGCCGAACGGATACATATCTATATCATTACGTAATTGGAAAATTGCGCAATGAAATCTAATATTTTAAACTTATTTCAACAAATAATTTGCTTATTTAGTTTTTAACATTCTTTTTCTAGTTTTTTCAAGCCAATGTTTAAAGCTACGTTGTCTTTCTTGTATGGAACTCTTTCCCTTATGCTTTAATTTTGGTTTCAACATCATGAAATTCTTGGATTTTCTTTTTTCTTTATTTGTGGTACTGGCAAATGGGTTTATTCTGCCTTTCCTTTGGCCAAATTTTTCTCGCCCTTCTTGTCCTTTCTGTAAAATTGCAGAATACAAACAAAAGAATTTAATACATTGATAAAAATGGTACAAAGTCATTGGCTATAGATTATAGATAGTTATTTGCATTTGTTCAAATCCACTAACCTTCACTGTTTCTAATCTCGCTTCACGATCATGCCTACGTCTTTTATGAATGTTTTCGATTGCGCCTAGGTCCACCAATTCATCTCTGAAAATACATAAATGTTTAAATTGAAAACAAAGAAATAAAAAAACATCATGGTATTTATATTCCCTACTTAACTACTCTTTACTTACATTTGTTTAGAAACATTAATGATGGCTTCCGATGCTTTCCGTTTCTTCGCGCTTCCTTTCTTGGCTCCAACTATTTGTTTCTGCATTTGCAATTTTTCCATTCTTTTAAAGTCTTCATCCGTAAGAATCTGAGTTTGAATGAGTTCCATGGCTTTCATTCTACGGGTCATGTGGATCCATTTCTTCTACCTCATCCTCTTTCTTTTCTCCTTTTTTAGACTTTTTCTTTCCTGTTGGTTTTGACGAGTCTGTTCTTTCCCCAACAGTGTCTTCATTTTCTTCTCCTCCATCTTCTTCATCATCCTCACCATCTTCGTCTTCTTCCTCGCTCTCATCCTCCTCATCATCATCCGATTCGTCTGCAATTTTGGTATTGTCATCTTCTGCATCAGAAACGTCCACCCACTCCCCACTGCTATCACTATCAGCTCCATCTTCGTCGTCATCCAAGCCGGAATCGTCTTTCCCATCATTACCGACAAGGGCTTCCGCCCCAGGAATCAGCTCAACCGCATTAAGTTCTCCGAAACCCTTTGCTTTCTTTTCCACAGCAGCAATAGTTGGTTTGCCTTTATCCCTCTTGTGAAGCAATTCTGGGTTAATATCTCTAAATAAATGAATTAGCGAGCGTGCAGCCATCATTACACTCTTTTCCTTGTAAGTCTTGTAGTGGCTCAAGTCCTGCAACATATCCCTAGTCATGGATAAGGGGCAACGAAGGCATATCTCCCGAATGGCATTTATTCCAACAGCCATGACATCTGAAGAATTTCTTTCGGTTACAAAGTTATTGATTATCGCATCCAAAATACTCTCAATGTTTTCTGGCGGGACTAGCTGATGAGCTGCTTGGGCTACACATTGCAATATTTTTGTTACTTCCCTTTGATGAGGTCGCAGAAAACGAGCCACGTATGGATAAAAGTTGAGCAAGATTAGTTCGTGAACTCCAATCAGTCTTGAAATCAACTCCAAAGTCAACAGCTTCCCCTCAAATTGATCATGTTGGGTAGACATTTGCTTGAATAACTTTTCCGCAAACCCTTGAGGATCATAGATAAGGTGGAGTGCAGAAAATTGAAAGTTTTCCGTCTTCCTCTTCTTCTTTTTCTTCTTAATCATCGACTTCAATTTTTCAAACGATTTTTCTCGTTTACGAGACTTCTTGTTCACCCTATTGGCCATCATCATTTCCTTCGGGTTAGGAAGTTCATCAATCGGAGTCACTTTCCCCATCTTTCTCATCATCTTTCTGATCCGTCAAGAAAAATTTCACGGCAGTAATCATTACAGAAGGTACTTTAGAAAGGCAAGCTTCAGCAATTACATTCACACATTTCGCATCAGTCCAAATGTTCTTATGATACAAATCAATCATAATATTTAAAGAAATTTTAGCAGTTTTTGCATGACTATTGTTCACCATCTGGAACATAAAGTTTTGCAAATACGTGTTAGAGCCTATTGTTCCTCTTTTTTGTGTTCAAGTTCTTAATATCTGCAATGATATTCAACTGGAGGGTCTTCCTTAGTCTCTTATCTGGACACTGGAACAGTCTGAAGAAAAGCGGAAGCAAATCCGTCGGCTCCAACAAGTTCTTGTTCCGTAGAAGAATCAAAGTCCTGCAAATTGACATTCTGTTATCAGGATGCATTTCCCAAGCGTGTTTTTCCAAAGCATCCATTAACTTCTGTGGGAATCCAGTTAGCTCCTCTGTATAACAATGAGCCACTTGTGCCAAGAATGTCATGAGCTTATCAATTTCTTCATTGTATTGCTCATTCCGCTGGTCATAGAATGTAATGAAGGCTTCATAAACTGCTTCAAAGTGTTCCTTTTGTTGGAGAAATTCTGCCTTGTAACTTTCCGGATCCCTTATTCACCAAGTTTTGCAGTTGGGGTAGATTCAAAGGTAACTGATTGCTCACGCGATTCGCCATTTTAACTTTAATTAGTTGCTAATTAGCTTAAAAATTAAAATCACCAGCAGGTGATCAAGACACTATTCGCCTAAAACTTCCACAGTCAGTAATTAATTATACCTTGTCTGCATAAAACTGACTATGCGCCCCTTCACATTTAACTTTTAATTAAAGTTTAATTATTAAACTTAATTGCGTAATTAATTTAATTATTCAAAATCAAAAGTGCTTTAAAATTTTGGTTACTTTCCTGTGAGGAAAGCTGCACGCGTGTTTTTACTTTTGCTGCTGCCTTTTAAAAGCACGTCAGCGCTTCTCTTGTAAGTACTTTTGGGGCAAGTTGATACATGAATGCATGCAAAAATGCTTTTTGCAAGGTTTTTGCGTGCTTTTAGGACGATTTTTCTTTGTTCACTTTCCTTATCACAGAAGACGCCACGCTTGCAAAAATGCAGGAGAAAGTGAGCTGGAACTTTCTTTTTTAATGTTATGTAATTAGTTTAAAAGATTTGGAACAAATGGTTTTAAATTTTTATTATCAAATTTAATTACAATTCATGATTCCAACATCCAAAATCATATTCCATCATTTTTATCAGACATTCAACTCATTTATAGTCATAGTCATCATAATCATATCCAAATTGTACAGTTCGCTTGCAATCTCCATTTTGCATTTTCTTATAGCCTTTCTTACACCTCAGAGGTACCACTGGGGTTAGTAAAGTCCTGTCTTTGGGATTCGGTGGGGATGTTAGACAAGCGGGTTTGCTACTTCCCAGGGGAAAATAAACTCGTCTTTCTTCTTGTCCAACGGAGCAAATGGAAGGGTGGTATTCTCCAGTTCTGAAGCATTTCCCTTTATGAAGAAACCAAAACTCTTGGGATTCTTCGTTTTCTTCGTCATAGCCATGTGGACAACGTCTGGGGGCGCACAAAGGGTAGCCAGTTTTGTTCATTACGAGCCATTCGTTGTAAAGGCAAGGACCACGTTGGTAAAGAAGATAACATCGATCATGGGGTCTCCAATAGGCTAGTGGTCGGGATACCTTTCCGTTGTTGATTAAACAATCGCAGTCACCAAAAATTGAATTGTCTTCTTCGGGATAGAAAAGCATTAGGGGTCCACATGGGGATTTGTTTGAGGTTGCTCCAGGAATATAGCATCTTCCATTGGGTCTGTAGTAACGGTAGGTTTCATTGTAGCAGAATTGTCTTGGCCTATTATCCATGATCACGACACTTTAATTAACATACATTTGGTTTAATTTTTTATAACGAGATATGTTTCAATGATGAAATTATTTGAACTTACACTGCATACGGTGGTCTTCCTCTTCTGTCATCCACCACTTCCACTTCTTCCCGTCCTCTGTTGTTGGTTTGGCCATTTTCAAATTGTGAAGGTGGTCGATGGACGCCCAACTGAAGAAGATGAGAATGGAGGTGGCGGTGGATTATTTCTATTGATATGGAACACTTCAGGTCTGTCGTTTGGTTTTTCTGGGCTTGAAATATAGATTCTTGTTCCCCCATCGTCATTAAGAAATATTCCTATCCCTCGTTGAAAAGAAGGGGGTCCTCGAGGCGGTGGCTCAGGATCGTATGGGGGTGCGCGTGGGGTTGGCAGCACGTTTCGATAAAACGTGTTTGGAGGGGAATACTCCAATTCCCTTTCTGGATATTGTGCAGGCTCTGGTCCCGGTGGTGGAGGAGTTGCAGGATTGTTATTATATCTGATTCTATATAAAGCTACTGAAGCACTTGGTTGTTGTGAAGTTGTTAAAATTTCAATATCTTTGTTTTCGGTGGTAACTTTGGTTTGCTTAGAAGGTGCTGCTGCTGGTGCTATGTTTCCCAGCATGCCGGAATATGGTACTGGCGATCTGGATCTTGCCTCCTGGAAATAATTTTGCTGTGTATAATGTCTGGTGGATGGCTCGATACTACGTCTGTTAAAATAATCGGAGGATCCAGCAGCGGACAAGTCTTCATCTTGATATTCGAAATCATAATCATTGTGTAATCGGTAAGGAGAATAATACTGAGGGTGGCTGTTTTTAGTTCCCAATAACAAGCATAATATTGTAAAAAATATTTTAAGAAAATTCATGATTTTAACATTTCACGTAGAGAATGAACACAAAAACCTCACTATAAAAAACTATTATTAAAAATATTAATACAAAATGTTATCCCATTATCCAAAACTAAAAGTTTTTGCCAACAAAATATCAATTTGCACAAAACGCATTTTTCAAACCGTCAATTTTTTTGTTATAAAAATTAATACAGAAATATTAGCCTAGATTTTATTCTGCGTATTACATAATTCTCCAGTAAAAATCCACCAAGTCTGTCTGATTCCGTCTAATTACAAAGTTATACAAAACATATTCTTTGCGTTTCTGGAGAAATTTGTTGTTGCAAAACATGAAATCATAGCTGACCTTCGCTTAATTCAAAAAGCACACATTTTGTAACTAAAAAACCATGTCTGTCTGAATATATAGCTTTAATTGCTTATAATCTATCCACAAGAAAGGGAAATGCGGTTTCAGCTTAAAAGTTTAGAATGGTTGAAAAAAGACTAATGCAAAATTGATACTTTTTACATAGAAATAGAGGTTTTAATCAGTCAAAGTCAACCCATTTTAAAAATTTCTTGAACATTTCTTAAATGGATATAAATGGATCAAGATGAGTGGAATGGAAATTAAACGTGTGAAGTTCATCATTCACTATATCCACTTGCAAAGGCGCTCCTCTTCATCTCGTCAACATTTTTGCAAAGCTCGTTTTTACGACCGTGTAAAGTAGAGTTTCAGTTTAATGCATAACAATTTTTTTCTTTGGAAAACTGATTTTTTGCGAGCTGTAGAAAACGAAACGCAAAGTATACAAAGAAAATGTAGAGAAAGAGCTGTGTTGGATTGGATGTAATTAAGAATTACATACGAATTAAACTGGGAAACAAGCCTTTGAGTATGGTTAACCCATAAGGTTATATAATAGGTACAGAAAAACATTCTTTACCTAAAATTTCCAGTTTACGGATGGACACGCATGAAATAGCATCGCACCGCACTGTATAGGCAATTTTGTATCCATGAAAGGATTTAAAGTGTAATGCAAATGGCAATATTAAAGCAACTTTTTCAATCTACGAAACGTTTAACGCATTAAAAATGTGTTAACGTCGACACTTTAAACCTCCTAGCAGACTTGGCTAATTTATCAAATATACAGGTGAGATAAAGACTAAACATCCACTTAGCAGCTAGTTAACTACTACTTAACATGGAATTTTTGCATAGCTTCTTAAAAGAGTCATTTAAGAAATCTGGATTAATTCCAGTTAACAGGTAATACATCTTTGTACCTGATGGACACTAATATTCCAGGAATATAAAAAAATTGCGTAAAAATGTGAGCTGGTTTGCATTTTTAGGAATGAGAAGAAGGATTGATGCGTAGCGTAAAGCGTATCAGATAGATTCATCTTGCTAAAACTGTGGAAGCTAGCAAAAAACTATTTTGATACAAAATTGAGAAATATTTTGCAAAAGTCCGACCTAAAGAGCACAAACTTATGTACGTAGTAGATAAGCTTTAGCTTTGCAATAAATCTAAAGTTAAATTGGAGATCATCGAAGCAGGCGATTAAGGGGAAACCCTGTTGTTGGGGCTTTAAAACTTTGAATCTTTAAAAATAACAGTTTTGCTATTTCTATCTTGTTTTTGGTACAGATTGCCGAAATTTGTGCAACCTGGAACTGGTTCAGTTCATATCAATCTAGCTGTCTGGAATAATTTTATGTGCAGGTACCAATTTACACATGTTTTATTATTAGCCCAATAAAAAACTTTGAAACCCTATAGCAAAAAAGTATGCTGATGATTTTGATGAGGCGGATGTGCGTCATATGATATGGAAAAGTTAAAATTTGTTAACATTTCTAGTTTTTCGGTTGAGCTTGCTGCTCGTGGCTGACCAATTTGAATTTGAAGGTCGACAACCATCATAACAAAGTTTTATTCCTCAATTTAGTTTTCTATTCACGTCATTCATAGTTTTTCTAGCTTTGGTTAAGCATGAGAAAGATAAAGAAACTTGACTACAATTAAATATTATTAGTGTTTGAAGTACATATGTGAATACAGATTTAAATGTTATTTACGCTATTTTAAGTCCATCCATCAGTATCAAGAAGGTTTCATTCATCAAAAGCTACTAAAAGAATTTAAAACGCTCCCGCATCCATTCGAAGAATCTAAAATGTTTTTAAATCATGGATTAACATTGAGCCAAACACGCATAATGTCTAACGGTGAAAATATGAATAGAATTTGAAATTTCAAGCACAGGCGGAGAAACAATTATCCCAATATGAATCAATACTAAAATGCAATAAATATGTATTTAAATAAGCTTTAATTAATTTGCAAAAATATAAGTAAATAATTCTATTTCGATTTAAAAATTGGCAAAATTTAATCTGCATCAGCCGGGAATCGAACCCGGGTCGCCCGCGTGGCAGGCGAGCATTCTACCACTGAACCACTGATGCATTTGATGGTAGAGCTGGTTTAATTTACTTGACTTAAAGAAATTTGAAACCTGTTTTGAGTTTTAAAACGGTGATAATACTGATGATGATAATGATGATTGTGAAGCCATTCACAAAAAGTCGTAAAATTACTTATTTTAGTAATTTAGATAAATGTCTAAAGAAACGTGATATGCTGTAGAAGACGCTTGCTTTCTAAAAGCTCAAGCAATCATAGTCATGCATTGCCTGTGCTGTAAATTGTATTTTATGACTTCATTTTAAGATTTTGCATAGTATGTAGATGATGACAAGCTGAATGAATTCTGCTTTGTGTCAATCAAATTGCAAAGATTTTAGCTTGAAAGAAGATGCGTTGACAAAATACCTGCCAACCATCCGTGAAGATAAATAATCTTTTCTAAAATTAGTCGAAATAGTGATTCATGTTGTGGTTAAAGATGCTACCTGAATAAATGTTCTTTTAACCATTTACACTCAAATGGAAGGGACTAAAATTGAAAATGGGGCATTATGAAAAATAACATTTAGTTTTCTACATAGCTTTAGTATTTGGGTTAACAGCAGATGCAAAAGTAGCGTATTTTAATAGTCTAATAATTGTAAAAAGATTAAAATTAAAAATTGATTGTATGCTGGCAGCATATCTGTCTGGCGGCAAAAGGCTTCCTTAGTCGATGCAGACCTATAGAGAGTAAAATTATAAATTAATTCATTTTAAATTAATTCATTTCGATTTTGCATAAATCTGTTATTTGCAAAGACTTCTTACATCAAGGAATACTTCATGCACACACTGTCCAACATCCATGAAAGTGATGCAGGTCGGGTCATTGTTGCCTTTCACCTTGTCTCCAGTGTTCTTTAATGCATTTGTCAACTCCGTCAATCAATGGTTTCCTTACTTTCTCTGGCATTACTGCTTCAATGTATTTAAGCGCTTTCTCGTGGTTAATCTTTCCTTCAGGCGTCATCTAAAAAATTTAGTACTATATTATGCATGTGTTTTCTATGAAATTTCAGGGTTCATAAAGTGTTTTTCCTTACCATATCCTTTTTCTCCAATAGACATACTCCAAAACACTGTTAAAACATAATTTCACATTTACTGAAAATATTGCAAAAATTTTGCATTCAACAGATTTACTGTCTTACGGCTAATTTGTCAGCCGGGATCTTCCAAATACTTTTGATTCCAACAGATTCCAAACATTCTGAAATCACTGCCTTTTGATGATCATCTAAAACGACTTCTTCTCCAGCACAGTGTGTTTCTTCTTGACAATGAACACTCTAAATTGTAATTAATGCAAGCACTTTGAAGAAAGAATTAATTTAATGCTTAACTTTCAATTTAAACTTACGGCTAGGCCCAAGGTCACTAAAACTGCTAGCGCTTGATATTTACCGCACAACATTTTTCAAAATTATCTTGTCAAGATGAGTGAATTTTTATAAAAAAATTTTACGCTTGATGTATCCACTTCGATATATGAAATGAAAATGGAAACATTTACAATTTAAATGCTCGTATGTGTCCTTTTGTTCCGGAAATATTTATAGATGACAGATAAACGGTTTCATTCACAAACTCATAATTTTTTATTTCATCCTATATTTTTCAATATTTTATTCTAAAAATGAGTACTTGCATAGTACATAATGGCAGTAATCATTCAACAAAGGAGCGTTCCAAATAATCCCGATCCATGTTGTAAAGTTGTAAACTTCCTGTGTTTCTCTTTTTTAAAGCGGTGAATTTCTGACCTCAAAAGGTGAACAAACTTTTTATAATTTATTTTAAAATTCTGTATTGAAAAAGTTAAAGTTTTATGTGCTATTCAAAATGAATCAGTTTAAAGATTACTATCATTAAAGCAATTATGATGCCGCAGCCGCACTACAATTTCGATATTTAACAATCATTTAATCCAGTTTTAGTGATTGACGGTGTAGATGGTCTTTTATTATTGTTGAATGCATCCGACATACTCTTTACTACCGGAACCGCGCTTTGCAAACTCTAAAAGAGGATTTGTTTCATCCGCTGTGTCCATTTTTGATATACAATTTAAATGTTTGGAATAATATTTTTCTAAAATTCGAAACAATACAACAGATTCTTCCATGTCTTTGCTTTTTGGCCTAGTTTCTACCTCAAATTTTAAATAGCAGGCATTTCGCATTAATTTCAGTTCATGAGCTTCCAGTCCAACCACTTTATAACTTTGCGATTCAGTTAATAAGTTATGCAAAAATAATGCAATAGCTGCAGAGTGGCTAACCATTAAGATCGTTGGGGAATGTTGTCCGTCCCATTTCTCTAATATTTCGCTGCATGTTTCCTATAAAATAGAAAATGTTTGTAATTTTTGTCATTAAATTAAGATTCCATTTAAATGTTTCGTAAACCTTTATAAACTTTAACATTCGTTTCCCAGCCCCGGGAAAGCTTTCTCCTTCAGGAAAGGTCCATTCAAAAATGTCTCGATTTAAGGATTTACAATAGGCAAAGGTTTCTTTGTATGAGGTAGTTTCGTATATGCCAAATGAGCTTCCAGTCCAACCACTTTATAACTTTTCGATTCAGTTAATAAGTTATGCAAAAATAATGCAATAGCTGCAGAGTGGCTAACCATTAAGATCGTTGGGGAATGCTGTCCGTCCCATTTCTCTAATATTTCGCTACATGTTTCCTATAAAAGAAAATGTTAATTTTTACGCAATTGCCATAAATTAACTATTTAAATATTTTATAAACCTTTATAAACTTTAGCATTCGTTTTCCTGCCCCGGGGAAGCTTTCTCCTTCAGGAAAGGTCCATTCAAAAATGTCTCGATTTAAGGATTTACAATAGGCAAAGGTTTCTTTGTATGAGGTAGTTTCGTATATGCCAAAATCCTTTAAAATTTCAGCAAACATTTAACCATTTCCCAACAGCCGTCGACCTAATTATGTAAGTAAAACTTAAAAGTTACCACGTACGACTTCACGAAGCTGTTTGGACCTTGCAATTTGAGTTGACGAGGACGATTTAGAGAGTTTGAGAATGCCCTCCGTCGTTTTGACCGCTCTGGCAAAATCGCTGGAATATACATGGTCAAAGTTTACCGTTGATAAATGCAGACCTAACAGATTTGTTTGAATTTTGCCCAAATCTGTTAAGACGTCCTCTCCAGCTTCCATGATTTTCATGCCGACATTTCCGGATGTCTGTGCACTGAAAGCATTTTTATTATTTTTTAAATTATTTTATTGTGATATAAAGCTTTTAAAATTAAACTCCGATTTTGATGTAGGTATTTAAAAATTCCTTACTGCCTAACGAGATAGACTGTCACTTTTTCCATTGTATAAGATTTTAGAAATGATTAAGAGGTTAACAAATCTCAGAAACTGTCAGATCCCGTCACGAACACTGAATGAATTTTTGAATGAAAGCTACTCTACCAGATCTACACTACAAAAATGGTCAATGAAACGAAATATTTTACACTGTATTTTCCTTATATCATTCCCTACCTGTGCTTCAATTACGTTGAATTATTGCTAATAAAAATTAATGCCCTATATAAAAATGCACATTGAACTAAAAAATAACTTATTATTTTAAGCATTCATGAATTGCATCCATTCGAATAAAGATGAGCAATTTACTGTGAGACAATTCGCAGTAATGCTAATTAGGTAAATTTTTACTCCATTTTCCAATCCTATTGTTTAACAGTGAACGTATAGAAACCAAGTTTTGACTTTAATCAATTCTTTCTTAAACCATTTATTTGCTCTAATTTCTAAAATACATATAGATTTAATTTATTTAATCAAGCTATATACAAATTATTCCATTTTATTTCAAACACTAGAGTTTTTCATTTGCAATATTAAACTTCACGTATTTTCTTTTATTTGTTGCAATTAACGGCATTATTACAAGAACAATTTTCCCAGAAGATATAATTATCATACGACTACAGGAAAATTAAACTGCAGCTGCTGCTATAGTCCTACATCACATTTAGAAAAACACGTGGCTTTTTGTAAACTTTATACAGCGGACGGACGGATAGTGGCCATTCAAATCAACGGCAAAGTTCATTTTTCCTCAATGCCATTTATTACGGCAACTATTACAATGTTATTGTTTCATCAGTAATAACAAACCCAATGTGCTTCGTATTGAGGAGAAGTTCTTTGCATTCTCAATTTTTAATTTCAAGATACTGAACAGTAGCCCTGTTGCAAAATGGCAGGAAACATTAATTTCATACTTCATTTAAGCATCTACACTAGCAAAGCAATACGAGGAAAATTTAATTAATGCGAAATTAAAAGTTCTACAATAGCATTCGGCATTCGTTTCAATTTAATTAAAAACTGCAGTTTTCGATTCACATTTCATTGTAGTTGGTCCAACTGGCAAACATTTGGAAATTTGAAGCTACCTTCCCAAGCTTATTCCATTTACCTTAATTAGTTCAATAAATATGACTGATTAACTAGAAATGTTCTGACGTATACGGAGTAGGCTTGGCAGACATGAGCCTATTTTGTGAGGAAAACGAAGTCGGCAATGAAGACGGTAAAACAAAGACATAGCCGAAACGTGTTGATAGCTTCTTTCTGCCAAATATCTGATTTGGTACTCCTTGACATTGTCAATACAGCGTCTTAGCAGTTTTCAGCAGAAATTGCTGTATTCCGTTCATCCATAGAATTATATTCCTAACCTGTCTGTCAACCTTGATTTTCAACTGTTTTCAGCTCTTGCCAGGTAGGAAAATAATGAAAAATATTCTATTGTACTATATTTTCACCTTCAAAAGTCAGCCAAAAAAGTTGCTCACGCAAAGTTACACTGTTTAAAATTAACACATTTTGTGCATAGGTATGTTAACTCTCGAACGAATCGACAGGAAGATGCAAAGTACATTAAAACTTGCTGCAACTTACCCAATCACTTAACACATTTTAATTAAGAATTACCTAATATTCTAAATTATGGTTAAAGGGTTGGATAGACATGTCCAGCATTTTGATGATCGCAAAATTGTATTTAACGCTCACTTACCTTGCTTCATATCCTCATACATCGAGTTTTTGGCTAATAGCGTTGGCTAAATGAGTAAATGACGACAAAAAAGGAAGAATCTTTATGCATCCATTATTTCTGGTTCCTCCCTCCTTAGCATTTCGACTCTTCTGTGACTTTTAATTCAAGTGAATATGAATGCTTCAAACTCGTTAGAAAAACTACATTTTTTCACATTATACAAAAACAATCCAATTTTAACAAAACAAAAAACCTGCAAATTGCATACTAGAACATATTGTGTGATTCGTACGTATCCTTATTGAACATTGTGATAAATACAAAAACTAGTTTAGGAAATCCAGTCAGGTGTCATGTCACATCCATATCATCTTAGAATTCACAATTCCTGCTTTGTATGAACAAAATATTTTGCAACAATAAAGAACTCATAGAATGGCTGTTTTGGTGTTTTTTTGCTGGACATATGGAAGCAATTTTTTACGGCATGAATTATTTGGTAGGAATAATATGCAAGTATCTCGACTTGAAGATCTTCGTTCTTGCCCTTTGTCTCAAAAAAAATTCATGAGGAAAACTGGTTATGCTTCACTGGTAATAAGCGTTATTATCAGCATGTCCATTACATTTTTACGTCAGAGTCGTATAATCATTGAATATTCTACAGAACTGCATATCATACCCAGAAGCCTTTAATGTTGCTGGACAAAAATAAATTGACAAGATGGATTTGGATTCTTACTATATATATTTGCTTATACAAATATAAGAAATATGCGACGAATTTACTTTTCGCTTGAAAACCGCTAACTTCGTGGTTAACAATGATGAGGTATATGAATAAAGTGTAATTTGCAAAATGAATGGAATAGACCAACTTAATAGTTTCTTTTTGTAGAGAACTAAAATTTAATGACTGTTTTCTTGTTCCCAGTGATTTTGTGATAGGTATGTGATTTGATCATTTCTTGGCATTATTTTTTACCTTCGTCTTTTTTATTAAAGGTAAACTATGAAAACAAAGCGCAACGAATAAATCCGTACTGGAATAGTGCAACTAACCTAACTGAAAGGCCATTTTATTATTAAACCAAACCGATTATTCAAGTGCTTCAAAAGTAACCAGTTTCTTTTAATTTTTCAAAATTACGTTTCATAAATCCATACAAATTACAAATATCAAAATGATTTTTTTCTAATTGGCAAATTCCTGTAAGTTTTAGGGGATGTTTCTCACGGAATTTTTAAAGTGACCTTGACCTTGCTATTTTGCCATATGAAACTCAATTTCATATTCAATTCCATATTCAATTTTATATTTACACAAAATCGTATTATTTGATTTGATAAATCGTTTAGTGAAGTGTACGGTGGTAGTAGTATTAGTCCAGAACTAAAACGAGCCAAATAGAATTAAAAGTTTATATAGCAAACATATTTGCTTAGTAAAAATCAATACAAATCGTTGTTTTTGGTTTATTTGGTCTCTGCAATAAGTCTCAAGTTCCCCTGTGCAGCTCTGGAGTACTAACTTCCGGTGTTCGCGTTTAATACGAGTCACAAGAACTGATTTGGATTTGAAGCTGTGACCTGTGTATAGTGATTAGGTTTCAAAATGGGCTCAAAAGACAATAAAGTTGACGCTATGAAAGTGTCCGACCTGGAAAAGCCATCACCGCCAAATCTTTCGAAGGAAAAGGAAATGGAAAGTCAAACTTCGTACAATATGCGAAGTACAGAATCTAAACAAAGACTTCATGAAAAAATTCAAAAGCCCCCTGGCAGTTGGTTAGCTCGGAAATTAAAAAACAATGTGGTATTTGACGTATGGTATGATGGTGCTGTTAATAAAACTAAAGCCATTCAGGGAACTTTTTGCTAAAAATAAACGATATGACGCTGGTAGTGAACCAAGTAAGAATAGTTTTCCAAAAACTTATTATTAAGTTGAAGATAAGATTGAGTCTTTTTGTGTAAATGTAATCTTTCCTTTCTTAGGAAGGATTGGAGAAGTCGCGGTAATTACCGGCGGACCACGAGGAATTGCATATGAACTTGCTAAAAAATTGCTGCAGTTAGATTTTATTGTCATAATGGGTTAGTATTACTTTCCAGAGAAAATTAATTTTTGAAGAAACGTTAATTGACTATTAATGAAATATTTCAAATAGGCGCTCGTGATGTTAATGCAAGTCAAAAGAAAATAGATCAAATGAGGGAGCGAGGTGTTGCAAATGGAACAATTTATCTCCTTCCTCTTAATCTGAAGTCATTGGCGTCTACGAAAGAATTTGCTGAGAAGGTTTTGGCACTTACTTCACGAGTGGATTACCTTTTTAATAACGGTACCACACTACTTTCCTTTTTCGTAATGAAGTTGCTTCAACAATGATTTTCTAATGGTTACTGTACATTTTAGCTGGAATTATGATGACTCCATATGAATGCACAGAAGATGGATATGAAGCTCAATTTCAAGTGAATTACTTAAGCCATTACCTCCTTACTCGATTGTTATTGCCTACGATTAAAGCCACAGCATTGGAAAGAGGGGATTCAGCATGTAGAATTGTTAATACTACTTCCGTATATCATCATCCGGGCTCTTTAGATTTTGATGATTTGGAAACTCGGTATGTAATAGAACATCAATAAAGATATTTATTCTTTAATTGGGCTTTTCATATTCCCTGTAATTTCATGTTCATATGAAAATTATTCGTTGTCGATTAATAGGGAAGTGTACGCAGCTCCAAAATGCTACTATGATTCCAAGCTCTGTCAAGTTTTATTCACAAAGCAATTGGAAAAGCGACTCCAACTTGAGAAAGCCAACGTCCACGTTTATGCAGTGCATCCCGGCGCAATTCCAACTGACTTGTGGCAGTCGGCTGGAGGTGTTCATAAAATGCTCTCCTGCATTTTAAAGGCAATTATGCCGGTAAATACTAAAAGACTAATAAATATTCTTTATAAAAATAGTTTTTAACGAACATTATCTTGCAATAACTAGAACACTGAAGACGGTGCAGATACGCTGATGTATGCCGCTCTCTGTAGCAAACTAGAATCAAAGGGAGGATCTTATTTGGAAGGGCTCAGGTTAATGCAACCGAATCCACAGGCGAATAACGTTTTTAATCAAGAACTTCTTTGGAGTCGTTCTGATTTCTTTGTCCAAGCTCTTACGTAGACATTATGCTTATAGCCGTTTGCAGATTTATGGCGGTTAAATATTAATATTAGACATAATATGCAAAGTACTCAAGTAATGGGAGAAAAATTATTTTATTTTAGTTAGTAGCAATAAGATCTCGGATAAATGTTGACAAAATGCAATATTTTTGGGGTAATCTAAGTAAAAGCTGTATTGATGTGGATATATCTTTAACTTGTTTAAATCTAATTTGGTGACTGCAATTAAGGTAAATATAAATGTTTTAAATGAGAATAGGTTTGAATATTTTAGCTTTATGCCATCATTTCTATGAATAAATGTAATTCAAGTAATGTTATAAAGTCTATTTTATGCCAGTGACATGCTTAAACAATATGAACTTGTGTAACTTTTGGTGTATGTAGTAAAAGTCAAAAATGTGACATCAAAATGTAAAATATGAAGGAATAAATGGATCATCATGATAAAGAATGAGTTCATTATGAAGCCAAGAAAAACATTGTTCAAAACTGACTTGATTTTATGCTTTGTCCAATTATTTATTTGCGTAAAGTTCTCCAAAAATAACAACAACAAAAAACAATTAAAATATAAAATCTTGTGAAGAATAAACAAAATTCACAAAGGAGAACAAAAAGTCGTAATTTAAAGTATGATTCCAACAAATTAAAAGTTATAAAAATATAACAAAGCAATGTCACCGAAAATATAAAACTTAATGAATTAAAGCTTAAGGTATATTTCACTAAAGTGTTAAAATATAAGCGCAATAATTAGTCTATTGTCAAAAAATTAAAGTCATATTCAGTACGAAACGTTCCCAGTCCCCAATAGTTTACAAGAAATGTAAAAGCTTACTCAATCGGACATTTGCAGGCCCGGTGTAAGCCTGTCCGGTCAAGAAGGCAAGCTTGTGCGCGTATTGACAAGGCGCTGGGACTGCGATTGTGCCGGACCAGTTGAAGTACATGTGACACATCTTGTAAGTGATCAACTGCAATCTGTCTGCGTTGAGTCCGGATTCATCATGGAGAACGTTGAAACTGCAGGGACTGACCGTTCCCTGTCTTGCAGCACACGAAATCAAGTAAAAATCATATCTGTGGAGTAAAAAAGTCAAGCCATGTATTAAAATCTAGTTTTCGTTACAATTCTTAAGCCCTAATAACAAATGAAGTTATTCAAATTTACTAATTACCTTTCTGGCAATGTGATGACGCTGTCACAGATTGTGCCAGGACCTGGATTGGAGCGAGTGCCGTTCCTTTCTTCAAAAAGTCTTGCGTTGATTTTCTTTGTGACCACGATATAGGTTAGCTTTGGTGCTTCTCGTCCAACACAAGTGTACTGTTTCGACAATTCAGCCTGTGTATTAAAAATGAAGGCGTTAGAAAACATATTAAGCAAACAGGATGCCAGAAACGACATTTAACAAAATGCTGATTAACTTACCTGAATACTCTTTAGCTCCACATCATAAACTTGTCTGAGTTGTCCATCGCCTACACCATCACGGTACATGAATATCATTTGGGGAAGCTCTCCGTTATTTTCCTGCTTGTAGGCATCCAAGCATTCTAAACAAAAATATGCAAAAACAGTTTAATCTATTACAATCCCACATAAATTGGACGGACTAATATTGTCTTATCCTCATCATTAATGAAAATTAAAGGATGGTTATTGCGGATAACTTACTTGAAATGTCCTGCTGCATATTTGTCGACATTTCGTTGTTTTCGTTATATACAGAGGTGGTGCTGAAGTATTTTGTAAAGTTTGGGGAGAAGGTGGCAACCATTGCCCCAATACTTCCACCTCTGGATCCTTTTCCTCCTTTGAACACATCAAATCCAATGAACATGGCACCCTTCAGCGGCAACTTGATAGACCACGGCTCCCCTCCAAGTTTTGCGTTCATCTGGATGACAACTTTCGTGGCAATAGACATGAGCCCTTTGTTCCCCATCGTCTTAACAAGGAAGCATTGACTGGGGACCCCAACATCTACAGCGAGCTTCTTCTTGACGGCAGAGTACAAGTCCAGTTTGTTGTTGGGAAGAATCACGAAAATCATTTGAAGTCCAGGATATTTCTTCACCATATCATCTAGTGCTCGGCTGTAGGCAGGAATGTTAATAGCAGGCAACTTCACTCTGAAAAAGTTTTAAAACATGCATTAATCGTTTTATTGCTTTCACAACTCATGATAATCAATGACCATCATGATAATGATATACTCTCAAGACTTACATTTCGAGTGGGTTTCCAACTCTCATGTTGAGAGGACCTGCAACTTTGCTCATGGTTTTGACAAGATTGTCTACCCCATTAGCATCTCTGTTCGGGACAACAATTACCCACTTTTCCATGTTGACTGATGAGACCATTTTATGTTGACCTGAAAGAAATAAAAATGTGTTTAAAATTGGATGAAAATGTCTCAACAATTTCTCTATTAGAATGCTTTTTTACAAATGTACACAAAACTAACCTCTGAATGCATTGGTAAAGTCCCCTTTGGCATCACACGCCATCGTCTTCCCGTCGTGAAATATAATACTTTCTGGCTCAAGTTTTCTACCCACAAATTTCACCAATTTGTTGTCGAACTCCAGACCCCAGTTCTTCAGTTCTTGGGCAATCTATTACAAAAAATGCATCAAAATTAAATCAAGTACTTAAGTAAACAAAGCGGAAATTAATTTAAAAAATTATTTACTGAAAAGATTTTGAAAACATACCGCTTCATTTCCTTGAAGTCGCTGCATGAACTTTTGGATTTCTTGGACGCGTTCTTGTGGTCCTTGGTGCAAATGAGTGCCGAGTTTCTTCATTAGACGGAAGTCCGCACGCATCTGGTCTGTCAATCCAGTCGACAGACAAAGTTCAGGGATCAAGTAGCAAAGTTGCTCTCGTGGGTCTTTACCCCGATGGACATCCTTCTTGTTTGGATGAGAAGTGATCAAAGGTTGAGCCAAGTCTTGAATATCAATTCCATAGCGTTGTTTATAAAAATCCTTGTACGAAATCTCAGAATTTTTGTATGGAAAGGTGCTCAGTGGGTTTTTATTGAAATCAATATCATCCACATGGTAGGTTTTCTTGTTATACGTGGTCATCACTACGGTGTCCTTTAGATCGTTGATAATGTTGTTAGTGTTCTTAATGGGCTGGCCTTTATTGCTCATATCACGCGCACGAATATTCTGGAGAACAGTGTCGGTACGGAGCACTTTATGGGTGACTTCCACGCAAAGGAGGAGGTCATCCTCATGAGTCCGAATAGATGTCACAAAACCTAAGAAAAAAAACAAAATAAATAACTTTTTACAATAACTAATTCAGGGGCATATTAAGAACTAGTATTTAACTATGTAGTTATAAAAAACATTAGATTACCTGGCCATAACTCCAACTTGTCTTCTGGAATTTTGATAGCAGCGTTTGGGTCGAAAAAGTTCCTTCCCATTTCTAGCAATTCCAAACCATACAAGCATTTTCGAACGAGAATGTTGTAAAGCTGGAGGTAGACGGGAGAGCCAGAAGAAAGCGCCTTAGTATGTGTCAAGGTTATCTGTACCTTTCTTGGAGGTTGGTCTCTAGGTGTGTCCTCAACTTCAATGTTCAGTTGGTTGGCATCCAATTGCTTGGAAATGAACGCTTGTGTGCCATCAAACAAGTAACCAATCTGAAGGGATTGGAACCCTTTACGAAATAACGTTTTCCTTACAGCAGTCCTGTCTTCATCGATGCTGAAGTGGACGCTGTATTGATGTAATCCCCAAGACGGGATCTTCTTGATTCGGTAGAAGTTTGCTTCCAAATTCACTTTCGCTCCTTTAGTTCCCTGCTTCACCATGCCTTCTGATTTGGATTGGACGAAGTCATAGCTTGCTGATATCTTGTTTAATTTATCATCATAGTTGTTTGGTGGATGATTTTGTCCCCTTTTTGCACCACGTGGGAAGCCACCGTGGCCTCCGGTAAGCGTCAAATTTCCCAATTCTGCAGCAACAGCGTCGTCTATCCGTACAGAGCTGCCGGCGGCAGCGCTCAATGCACTGGAACTTGAGCTGCTGAGAGGACTTGAACTGCTGAGGGGACTTGAGCTGCTGTGAGGACTTGAGCTGAGAAGGGGATTTGGAAAGCTGGGAATATCAGATGAAGAGTCCGAAGATGACTGCGGTGTGCGGAGGCGGGAACGAGCTCTGCCAATTCCAGGTCGACGTGTTCCGTATGCCGGATCATCCATATTTCAATCAGTCTGAAAAAAAGACAACGAGTTTACACAAAATTAAAGTATCTGCAAAGCAAGGTTTTAATTAATAATGATTTTCTACAAATAATTTTTACCTTTTTAGCTAGACTTTAAAAACTCAAGGAAATATCTAACTCAACAGTTTCGGGGTAGCACAATAAGACAGGTAAAATAAAAACTTTCAGACTAAAAACTTGTATTTCGGTGGAGTAAATTTATCTTTAATGCGGAGAGTTCCCGTGTAGGCGAACAAATGGAGTGGTGTGCCCGCATTTTCCTTCCTTTTATACTCTCGAAAAATAGCTTCGCTTTGATGAGAAATTCTCAAAGTAACGACTCTGAAATTTTGAAGTTGATGGTCTACTTCCAAAATGTACTTCTTGCATTCATTTTGCCTGCCATGAATACCAAAAAGGATGGATGACAAGGAAAGTCGTATACATGCCTTCAAATGGAAGGTTCATTGGACATAATATGAAAAACCTTATCGTATTTTATGAAAGAATGAAAGTACCTAATTTTAGTCCAAAAGTACTAGACTAGTAATGGCTATAGCGCAGATAAGCTATATGGTTGAAGTATGACACAAAGTAATGTCACATTTTATGTAAAATTGAAAAGAAATAGCTTTGATGTTTGAGGATAATGAGCAGTGTTTTATGATTTATACGTTGGGCTGGGTTATTAATCTCAAACTCATTATTTGACAAATTGGATGTCCAGTGAGATGATTGTCGACTTGTTTCTGGCAAGGAGAAGTAGTTTACACTGGAATGCTTAACCAATCTTTCAATGGTTTAAGGTACCTTATCAATTGACAGCTGCATGCAAATAACGACCACTGGACAATAAGTCCCCTTAATTAAGAACAAGAAAGAACTTTATGCGAGGCATGGTCTTTAAACGGCAACGGTAGCATAGTAGGGCCACTTAAAGGATGAAAAGATACGTTAAGCGAAGAAACTTTAAGTAGGGCATTCAAATTAATTTTTAACGAGGATTAAAGAAAGGAACAAGGATCGTAACGAACCGCTCACTTTCAGGTTAACGGCAATAGACATTGATCATTGAACTTGGAAAGTGAAGCCAGATTAACAAAACATTAAAATATTTTATACACATTGGATTTAGATTAGCACAAATTCCATTCATACAACATGAAACATTACATTTATGTGTAGCATGATCATTTCTAAAGAGTCAATCAGTAAAATCCTTCGCTCAAAATTCTCCATTCTTCTTTTCTACATGAGATTAAACGAAAATCTCCCGTCACGTAAATTGGCTTGTTAGAATTATTTGCATAAAGGTCAGGCACATGAATCTGCTACCTGGAACAGCTTTTGTAAATTGCGTGACTGATCTATTCAAAGGAAAATAATAAAATTTGTTAAAATATGTACATTGATTTTTAAAAGCAATATCCCCTTTTCTACTTTCTGTTTTGAATACTTCAAAAAGTCAAACCAAATGATCAATTCCTTTCTGACATTGAAATTATCTTTCGGTGTCATGCAAAGTGGTGGATTATGTATACGTATAAGTTGATCTCGCTGACGGTCACATACTTATTTCGAACACATGGGAGTACGTCCATTTGTATTCTAGTATTTTGTTAATTGCGCAGATAAAAATGTAAATGTCAGTTCACAACAGCTACTAAAACACTTTTGCGCTGTCATGTATTAAGTGAAAGATGTCTTGACGAAAAATTGTGAATATTAATGTACAGAATGTACAAGCAAAAGCAACAGAAAAGTTCATTTCTTGGAGCTTTTAGCTTTGCCTTGATAAGCTGGCTCCTTGTGTCTACGAGCCAAGGACAAGAGGATACATTACCCCCTGAAGAAGATACAGAATGGCCTGTTGTTGCAGATCCGTTCCCTGATTCGGACGAAATTGGGCCAGAGCCGGAACCTACACCAGCCCCTGATTGCAGTACAGCGTGTCTTGACAATCTTAATCAAGCTAACACTAAAATTGGTTAGTACTAGAGCTGCGTAGTACAGATAGAAATGAATATTTCGCTA
>JAANSO010000721.1:0-24343 GCA_036507315.1 Lepidocyrtus fimetarius
AAAAGGGTCAAGTCATTTTTGGCCAGTCTCCAAAAGGGGTCAAGTCAAATTCAATAGTCGACTGAAAAAAGGGCCAAGTCAAACGACTTGACCCCTTTTGGAGACTGACCAAATATGACTTGACCCTTTTTGCAGACTTTTCAAAAGTGACTTGGCCCCTTTTGAAGAGCAAGCGACGATAGCTTTTTAGCATTGTTGACCATATGGTTACAACGATAAAAATGGTCATTAGGAAATTTCAAATTGGAACATATGGCATGTAACATATCATTCGAAAGGTTTTAACTTCCAGAAAAATATTGTGCAAATAAATTTGCAAATTGATTTTGCAAAATTTGCTTTTTTGCAAACTTCGAGCAAGTGTCTTAGGCTTGCTATCTTTTATTTAAACATTGTTTCATGCTTGAAACAAAGCTTGATCCTGTATGCATCTTTTCATGAGTTTGTTGCTCACTTCACACTTTTGTTGAATAAAACTCGTAGCAAAGAACAAAGAGAAAGAATATACAAGAAAGATATGAAAACGCATTTTAATACATAGAAACTTACTGTCAGATGTTTTTTGTTTTTCATTTCTTTCTGAAATGAGTGGCACACACTAATAACCAACAACTAACAGTCAATATTCAGAACAATTAAGAAAGTTTTATACTAAACAATTGTTTATTAAAATTAACTTGGAACATTGTAATTTCTAAAACTTTCAGGGAGTAAAACAATTACCAGTTTTTTAACAAAAATGGAGGATTTTTACCCTTTTACAATCCTAGGTGAGAAAGTTTGCAATTCTCAAGTGAGCAAAAATATAGAATAATTTGTTTTTATTCAGATCTGCCAAAACTTTGTTCCCTAATGAAGGAAAAGAATATTGATCAAATTTTTAAAGCGTACTACCTCGGGGACAACACTACATGGGCGGCACTTAAACCTTTGGCTGAAGGATTGTTGAATAAAATCACGGAGTTCGAGAAGGGCTGCTTGGAAGATTCCGAGGTTGGAAGGGGAAGTTTAAAGAAATACGTAGTGGACAAGTTTCTCGAGCTTGTTAAATTCTGGCTGGGAGAAAGCAATGGAATTGGAAACTTAGGAAAATTAGTTAAAATTTCACGGTTGAATTACGACAGGAGATTTGCCGGTGAGAATTTTAATTTTTTAATTAATTTATTCAGTTTTTGAGGTGCTTTATTGATTTTTTCATTGAAGAAACGTTGGAAAAATTACTTTTGGACTATTCCTTACCCGTTGCTTCCGGAGAGATGATTTATTCATCATCGAAAGAGTTTTTAATTGTGGAGGAGCGACCTTCCTCAGTTGATCAAGACCGAGCTCTGAGCAATCCCGTTGTCCTTGATGAAGTCTTTAATAAGCTGGAATTCAATGATAAAAAGAGCTTTCGACTGGTGACCCCCGTTTGGAGTAAAGAAACTCTTAAATTTTGGAGGAAAAGTGCAAAAATGCATGTAAAGGTGGAGGTAGGTCAAAGTAAAATTAAACAGTTTAATATCTCAGATTTTATTTTATTTGTGATTTTTAGAATAAAAGTAGAAACGGGGAAGTGGTTGAAGACAGAAGAAGAGGTGTAACGTTTGGAGTTTTTAATGATTTACTGGAAAGAGAAATGGCGCAAAATAAGGGGGGAGAGTTGACAAAGGAAGAAGGGGACCAGGAAGAAAATTTAAAATTGACAAAACATCCATTTCAAGCTTATCAAGTAGATTACACTACTTTCGGTAAAGGCTGGGGTTGCCATCATGCTCCATTTGGTGATGGAAAAGAAGAACAAAGATTTTGGGAGCTTGTGGGTCCTCAAATTCAAGACTTGGTGATCGACATGGCTTCAATGACAGGAGGAGAATGTTACGATTTCTGCAAAGAACTGTTCTTAAACAAATGTCAGAACCTAAAGAAGTTAAGGGTTTATAATTATGATTACCACGAGCTGGAATGGATAAAGGAAAATGAATCCGGTGGGAGTTGGTGGGCTCAAAAAAGCAAAGGAAAATATGCAGAAAATGTTCAAAAGTTGATTTTGGAGGTTCCCGTGGATGCGAAAACATTGTGGAATATTTTATTTATCTGCCCTAATTTAAAAGTGAGTATAAAAATTAATTGTTGTCAAGGGATGGGAATAAACAACATGTTTTTTCTGTAGGTTTTGTCATTTGTGACAAAAAGCGGAAAAGGACTTGAGGGGCTGACATATCCCACTGCAAACGGAGAAATAATAAAATTGGAAGAGTTAAAAGTACAATTTACGAAACACAGCAGGCACAACCTTCTTCCACTCAAGAACTACGCTAAAATGCTTAAGGAAAACGACATAACGACTTTAAAGTGTCTTCGGCTACTTGAAGTTCGTTTAATTGACGTGAGGATTCGCAGTTTCTATTTTGACCACGCCCTGGTCCAGTGTAGCGCTAATTTAACCAAGCTTGAGCTTGAACTCGACACGAATGGAAGGTTTGAAGTGTTTTGGTCCGAGAATGAAAAGTGGTTTGCGGATTTGTCAACAATTTCATTCCCAAACTTAATTGAATTCAAGCTACAGCTAGGAACGCTAGATAACCGGGCTTATTCCGGGGGATATGCTGACCCCAGGATATTAATGAGGTTTGACTTTGGGACTTTAACGGGAATGAAGAAACTGGAAAGATTGGAAGTAATCTTGAAGCAAAATGAATGGAACAGAATTGAAAGACGGGGTGGAACACAAGACTGGCTTTTTACTGGAGATCGTTCCAGTTACGTTCCAGATGGATGCACAAATGATTACACTGATGGGCCGATTTTATGCAATAATTTAAAAGCGTTCTGCTTCCAAGGTTGGAGATTAAACAAGGAAGATATTCAAATAATGTCTGGATGGTTCCCCAAGCTGACTTTTTTCGACGCTGAGGTGAAACCTAAACATCTTCCTCTTCTACTGGACAATTGGAAAATGCTGTGGAAATTGAATATTCAAACTGAGCAGTTAGTTCCCTTGGGGGTTTTACGTCCCCTTCTGGAAAAGAAACGGGATCTGGAGATAAGCCAACACATCATTGGAAGAAATGTGGATCGATACGTGCAAATGAAAGAGCACAAACAAAGATTGTATTTTACTTTCTCGGAGGAGTTTTCTTACTGATTCTTAAGATCTCATTACAATTTTTTATATTTTATGGTTTAGCGTTGTTTCTCGTTTTTATAATTATTTTATAAAATATCTTTTCTAATATTTAAAAAATCCTCTTAATAATTTCTTTCAATAATTATATTCTTATTTGTAATGCACAAAGCTCATGTAAAAACAAGCGTTCATAATTGGAAAAGTAAATGTTTGAACAAGAACAAAAAGGTAAAACTAATAAACTCTACAAAAGGGATGCATTTTAAGGCAAAAATTGGAAATCTTGCTTTTCAGTTCCTTTATTCCTTGACTTGCTCATATCCACTCAACTTTATTATATTTTACCCTATTAGATTTTATTTTTAAAGGGTTGTGCGAGCTGATTGATGACTACCGACGTGAATTAAGCGGCACAAAAAAATATTAAAAGTTGAAAAATCATTCGATTCATCCTTTAATCTAGATCAGCTTCCTTCATATATTTATTATCTTGAAAAGTGACTTGAGTACCCACATTAGGATGGATGAATGATACGGTTAAATGAAAAGTGGCTGCACTTCTCACAAAAAATCAAATCGACAGATCAAATCGATTCGGCAGTAACCCTTTTTTTCTATCTTTTTAGAAACTTTCATTTTCTACGGAAATTCTTAACGGCGGCAACTTATCAAGATCATTTTTTACGCAATATAATCCAGCTTTATAATAATTAAGAAGACAAAAAGGATTCAAAATGAAATAAAAAGCGTATTAAAGCGTTTCACATTATCGTCAACCCTTTTTTAAAAATTTTTAAAAATAGAATCGATGGAGGTGTGTGTGGCTATATTCCGGCACGGTAGCAGTAGCAATCTTGCTCTATACTTGTAACAGTTTGATCGACTTTTTATTATACCTTCAGTGAATTATTAAAGATTTATGACTGAATCAACCCAGAACTCACACATTTTCTTCTATTCCTACACTTTTAAGCATGAGCCAGAACGAAGCTTAAGTTTGTAAAGAATTATTTTTTCCACTATCATTTTATATCGAATGTAATATTTCAAAGTAGAAAAATGTTATTTTCCAGTTTACGAAATTCAAGAAATTTATCATCGGGGTTAATGCTGCTCCGCATGGTGATTATGATGAAATGAAGGGACCCTCTTAATGAATGATGTACTTCAGGAGAAGGACCACTGCTATTAAAGTGATGATAATAATCAAGTCGTTTTCTAAAAAGTAAAAGTTTTTTATATTGCCTCCTTAAAACCTGTGTGAAGTGCCCACCTCGTCCACTTCTTAGCTTCTGTATTTTTTAATATCAAATTCAAGTGGAAAAAATGAGAAGCCCTGGAGAATAACGTGAAAGTCCTTTATTTCGAAAAAAGGGGTTGATTCACTGGCAAATCCAGTGCAGTCCAACGCAGAGCTTCGTGTGTGTTGTGTCGACCTCACACAAGGAAACTAAATGGTACAAAGCCTGAATCTAGATGATTACAATGCTCCTTTTCGCTCCTGTTTGATCTCCGCTGATTTTTATCATTGATGTCTATAGATCTAGATGAAAATTGTGGCATCAAAAATTTTATATAAGAACAAGGGCTCCTTCGGGTCCGAACTAAACTTTGAAATAGCGTTTTACTTTACACGCAACACCTACTTCTTTCTTTTTTCCTTTGTATATTTATGTTTTTTAAAAAACACGGGTTCCCTCATTAAAATTATTATAACAGTAAGGAGTGAGTGTAGACATCGAGATAATGATTACAAGAATAGAAGGATGCGATCATTATTGTAAAAATTGTCAATACATTTCATATCGTTGATGTCACCGTGATCGTGCTGGGTGAGAAGGGCAAAGTCATTAGGATCCGGTATTTATTGCTTTTTCTTCTATTAGCTTTGTACACCTGACGCCGTGCCGATCCCGACGGCACCGAAGAACTGTTAAGTCACTTTTTTCTGTGTTTTTTTGTATACAATATTGGAAAATCGTGTGGATTTTGTGTTTTATGGTGATTCAAAACGATAAAAGGAATCCTTTGTTATAAAGCCCAAAGTAAATAGATTTTCTTATCTTCTTAGTTAAATTGATAAAGTGTAGCAGGTAAAGATGAAGTATTAACAGATTTGATAAGGGCAAAGATTACTTTTTTGTACTTTTGATAAGCTTCTGTTTTACGAAAAAAATCAGACACTGCCATTTTCATAATAAAAATAGTAAAAAATGATTCAGGTAATGTATTAAGACTCAAACCATCTTCATCTCGGTTATTACTCCGTCAAGAAATTATGACAAACAAAAAGGGGAAGTTGCAGCTGAAAAAATGATTATGGGACCCTTAAATAGCTTTTTAATGTGGCAGTAAAATTGCCCCCTTCCATCAACTCTTTTATATTGCTCTAGTAAAAACTTGAATATCAACAAGTGGGGTTGAAGTAAATAGCAATAAAAGGCATCAGGCTGCATCTTTTTTACTTTTTCTTCATCAAATTTAACCCCTTCATTCTATAAAATGCGTGGATCCTACTTTCCTTCTTGACCAGGGTTCACTACTCCCCTTCAACCCTTTTTAACTAAAAATGACATAAAAGTCTCATCTGTATGATGTATCTATTAAACTGATGTCTCTTTCATTTTTCTACATCTGTAGGGTGGATAAACATGCATTAGTAGATTATTTTTGCCTGTAAGCCAAACTTAGTTTTTACATCTCTTTATGATGATAAACTTCACTCACTTTATCACTATTTTCATCTATGAAGAAATGGGAAAGGGGTAAAAACCTTGTTAAAATGGGAGTTTTCATTTCCACATTTTTATGATCTGCATCTTTTAAGTTTTCCTGCAGGTAAATCATTGCAGTCAACAAAGAGATACTCACGTAGAGATGACAATATGGCTGGAAATGATATGCTCTTCAGTTAAGTAAAAAAATTATACCGGTGTGATCCAAAAAAAAATTGAAAGAAGGGCCGTACCTGATTTCTTCCTTAGAAAGGGTTCATCCGCTTTGGCTTCTCTCACTTGTGCAGACTTAAATAATCTTTTCCTTTCATTCTGATAACGAAACTGATTGTTCAAAGGTAGAATAAAATAATTACACAAAAAGTAAACAAAGCGACCCGTAATTTACTTTTCACCGTTCAACACCAGAAATTACCTCAGAGCATTGTACAATTTTCGTTTAAGAATTCTATTGAATCTTAAAAATGTTTAAGCAATAGCGATAGCTGCACAATGGAGATGATATTCTTCGATATAAAACTTAATACATTGAATGAAGCAGTGTTTTATTATGTAATGATGTTGGTGGGATAGGTAAGGAGAAAAGTTAGTTTGCTGACTTATCTGACAATCCCAAATTTCCCTTTTTAGTCACTCACTAAATCTTCTCTAAATTCTCACCTTTTCCCTTTTTCTCACAACAGAAACGATTTCCTTAATTACAAGATTTGCTCTATCATATTGTACCATTTTAAAGAATTACAGAGTTTGTATTATGTAATTAAGAAAACTTTAGAAAATCCTATATCTACCTGGATTTGACTGGAAAAGGTAATGTCGAGGTGTAATAATAGTGATTCGTTAACAGCTGGGGATGTTGATTTTCTCCTTTTAAACAACAATCCAGCCGAATCAAATCCAGTTGAACTTTAATGATGATTGACTTTTCCTTGTTGGTTTTTCTTGCTAGTAATCAGGGTATTTTAGAATGTTAATTGATGGCATGCTACAATTATGGAAATTTTTTCTTTCAAAAATCCTTTGTTGAGCTATTAGAAATGATGCTGAAAATTATGAACACTGTAGCCGTTGTTGATGTTGTTAATGATCATTATTGGATCAGGTATCAACAGTAATAATAATTGAACACGTGGATTATTAATGCTGACGGTGTCATCCTACCCTATTCAGTGTAAAAGCGTGAACTATTGTTAGGTACAACTAAAACCGTACAATAATGGGTGGGGAAGAAATGAGTTAATGCAAGCTAATTACGATGATATGAAGAAGGGGTCAGGTTGACAGCTTTGTCTTGCGCCAGTGCTTAACACGGGTTACCGTTCCTTGCTCAGCTTCGGCCTTGATGCATTTTATCTTGTTTTGATCAAATTCAAACTTAAAAAATGCTACAAGAATATATCTCGTACTGTGGAAGTTAAAGAAAACTTTTGAACCTTTTACAGCCTTCTAAACAGTGGATTCAATTTATTCAGATCCTTTCACATTTAATTCAATTATTAAACTCACTCAGCTTGCCTTTCCATTTTCCTGGTTCAATGAAATCTATTTTTATATGGAATTATGGTGGTGGTCTTGCGCAAACTACAAATAATTTGATTTGGAACGAATAAAGTAAAAGAAAACCTTAATCCATTTTCTCGATACGCGGGCGTTCTCCATTATTTTTACAAACAATTCAAAGTTTTCACAGGGAATTTTAAAAATGATAAAGATTCCAAAATAAAAAACGAATGAAGTGGAAAGATCAAAGAACAATGTAACAACTTCTGCAAGTCATTCTTTAAGAAAAGTATAACTAAATGGCTTAGCTTTTCCCTTGCAACTGATCCTATCTCAACAACATGATTTCACGTGATCAACAAAACGAATTGCGTAACCTGATTTTACGGAAGCTAAGAATGATGCAGCAAAAAATTTTGATTTGTCATCAAAAGCATCAGCAAGGAAGCTAATTTTGAGAGAATTTAATTGAAACTGATGTTTTGAGCAAGGTCAACATTTTTGGAAATGTAAAACCAGTTCAATTATAATTAAAAAAGGGTTTAAAAGTAAAATACCCCAAAGAATCGTTCAAGCAGTTGTGGTCAGCAATTCCTCGCAGCATTTTCATGCTAGAGAAAGGCATTAGGAAGAAATGACCAACGAAACATAATTATCTTAAGATTGATTGCTCCTTTTAATTTTCATGGATTCAGAAAAAATGGCATTTTTCCTGATCCGCCCCTTAAAATGCAAACCGACACGTGTAGAATCAAGTTGGATCTTGCTCTACTGTAAATTCATGTCAAAAAGTTTTATTTTGGTGCAGAAACGTATTAAAAATAAAAGTAAAACAAGATCTCATCAAACACAAACTAGCAGTTGAGCATAAAATCAAGTTGGATTTTGTTTTAGAGTCCAGTTCCTCCAAAATCACTTTACCAGAGAAGGAAAGGGAAGGTAAGGGCCAAAAGGGTCAGTTTCTCCACTTTTTCAAAAATAAAAAATAGAGGGACTAGTAGATCCTGTCAGAGTGGACGAAGGATGTGCTCCTTCAACTACCGCTTACCTCAGAGCTTACTTCTAAAATAAGACTTGACTTTTACTACTGATATTTTTACAAGGTAGAGATCCATTTCTCATTCACATAATCAAACTCGAAGATGATGAATAAAAATTGAATACGCATATTATCTCAATGACTGAGGCAGAAGAAATCTAAATTTTTTTTCCTCAACCGAGATAATGTTTTTGTCTTAAAAAGATTTTTATAGGGAAGGATATCCTGTCCATCTTTCAAGGCTGGCAAGTTACATGAAGATGGACAACGGATGTTTACGTATTCATCTCTTGTTTGACCCAGTTTTTGATCCAGCATTAACAACATCAAACATTGCTCCAAACAACTTCCCTATCCAACTTGGCCCTCTGTCTCGACTTTAATAAGTGTTTAAATAAAGGATATAATTATTGTTTCTTAATATTACTGCTCATGTCTCGCGTATCACTTCACTGAAAACAGCTCCGAGTAAAATTCAGTGGCTCAATAAAAAATATATGCAATTGCGCTGCTATTGGTTAAAAACCTGGATAGAACAAGGGAAATGCAAAGGAAGATATTAAAATCTAAATGAGGAAGTTTTTTGAAAGCTGACAAAAACTTGTACCGTATAATTCAAGATGTAATCCCGACCTTTATATTTTAAAGCTGGACCTTATAATACTTTCCTGATATTATAAGAGGATAAGACTGAATTAAAAAATGTTAGCGGATGCAAATGAGTGTGATAAGAATTGGTAATTATTAGGAAGAAAGTTGACATAGAAAATATCTGTCTACTACAAAATCGAATTTTATTTATGCTGTAGTAGTGACGACTGACGACAATGACACGGGACAACGGAACGGAACAAAATTTAACTTTGCTCTTGACTTTTACTGCGGAGAAGATCTGGACTCAATTGGCAGAATTTTTTGTTAATAAAACTGGGTCAAAAATCAAACGGTAGTATTATCTTCATTGTTTTGTCGGAATATAAATGTGATGACGTAAATGATAAGGAAGGTATGGGGAAAGGAAAGTTAAACGAACTCATTGTCACCTTCAACTTGTTATCAGCAAGATTTAAGGAGATGTCGGATGTCAAAAGTTGAAATTATTTCGATCGTTAAATGTATCAAAATCTTGTGTAGCTCTTTTTGAATTTAATTTAAGCAGCAAAGCTTAAATAAAGTGCTAATTTATTCCAATGTTCTTTGTTGGTATTATGTCATCTCAATTTGTTCTTGACTGAATCTATTGATTTAAATATCAGTTGTCGCCTTGTAGTATCTTGACGCAGATCTTACACTATGAAACATGAGACTATGATGTTTCCCTTCCCATCAGTGAAATCGAATTATTTTTGTCCATTTAAGATTTAGGACAATTTTACTTTTTATGTAATATGCTTTTTATTGTCTAATCTATTTCGTACGACGTCATATTTCAAAGGACAGGTGGAATACTAAATTAGTTACTCTCCGGGTTTAAAATCCTTTTGGTTGTGTCATTCGTTAACTTGATTCAGTTTTTATTCAAAGTAAACGGTTTGATAGAATAATGATACGAAAGAATCGAGGTCATTCCAGGACAGAAGACCTATTATTATCAGCATTTTTTGAAAAGTTAAGAAGGAAGAAATGGAGAAAAACGATAATTTAATGTGTATCATCATATCAGCATCAAAACGCGCTCCTTCAGAAGTTAGCCAAAGGGTGAATCAGATAATGTTCAACTTGAATATGATAATGATGATAACATTATGTGTTTGATATGATAATCCGCAGCGTAACGGGGCAAAAATGTATTCATTTAAGTCTTTAGCCAAAGGTAAAAGGCTTATTTCTTGAAGAAAACCCGTTAGAGTCCCCTGCAGATAAAAACGCATTTTGTTTTGTTTTTATGATTGTTGTTGCGGTGGGCATGGCCAAAGAAGATAATCTTTGAAAGATGCAATAAAATATAAATTACTGTAAATTGTAGCTGAGGATTAAAAAAGGCTATCCTAAAATAAAACGATAAGCTTCCGGTCATTGTATTTTTGACCCATCTTGAGAAAGCTTTAAAAAGCATTCAGTTTACTCGACGTTTTCATATGTAAATGAATACTTTGTTAATTGAATCAATTGTATTCATAGCTTATATAATACCAGAAATTTGACTTTTCACTCGATTTTATTGCCCTGAACGTATAAAGTTAGAAAATATAACGAATCCCAATTTAGACTTTAGGCAAGTGCTCAGGTGCTAATTAAATTAAAAGGTAGCTTAGGCCTGAAGTGATAACCCTTGAATGGTTATAATGATTTAGCTTTTTAAAGTTTCATGTGTATTATTCATGAACATTCTCATTTGAATTTCAAATGACATTTCAAGACTTTTAAATGTTTGCTCCAGAGAACTACAATTATTTTTTAATTTTATTCGAATCTTTGATAAATATTTATTTCATTTTTGATTCCTTTGATTGGGTCTTGATATCATTAACTTCTGGGCTTTAGCATTCGCCGTCGCCGAAAGGCCTTGGTTTGCTTAATATAACAAAAAACTAAATTCTAAACTAAAAAAAATAGGTACCTTTATTTAAGTGTTAGCAAGGACAGCCATTGTATTCTTACAAATAATAAACGATTTTATGCTTTTTCGTAGAAAATATACAAGACAATCGACAACTAGAATTTGTATATCACAAAATGTTGAACAACTGTTTACATTTATGAAATATTTGTATTCGTCATTATTTTTTAAACAGGATTCTGTAAATACGTGTCATTCTCTACAAAGCATATTGATACAAACAACTCTTTCATTAATCCATTTAAAAACAGATTTTAAAATATCGAAAAAACAATGAGAGGATTTACTATTTTTGTTGCTTTTGTCGTTGGACTTACTTGGGTTTTGCAGTCTGTGCTGGCGGAACCGGAACCTGTTCCAAGTAAGCATTTACTTTCTACTAAAATTACTTTTAATTTCTTATTATACTAATTTTCTTTATTAAAACGCAGACCGAATTAAAAACCCCTTCCGAAAGAGCTTACAAGGGAACCAGGCAGGAGGAGTTGATGTCGGATATGGCTCACATGTAAGTAGATTCACTGGAAATGGAATGAGTAGGTTTGATCCAAACACGCCACGTCAGCGACCAAGATATGTATGAGATGGATAAAATGATGTTGAAGAGTCGGACTTTTGGATGGTTTGGAAATCTTCCATTCAATAAAATTAGTTTATTTCAGTAATTTATAAGCGTCTAAATCTTTCATTTTAAAATTCATAAAAGTAATTTATTTGAATTTTTTCTCATCCTTAGCCTTTCTTTTTAAATTTTATAATGAACCACCAACAGCATCCTTCCGTGTTTCCTACAAATTATTCATTCATTAAAATCTTCACTGTGATGTATTGGATGGGGCTGCAACAAATTTAAAGGGACAATAAAAAAGATGAAATGGATTTCCCTTGTCAATAAATAATCTTGTGTCCAGGTAATGAGGGGATCCCTCCCGCTGTGGTTTCTTGTATCCTCATTAATAATCTTTCATCATCGGCATCAATATCGGCCGCTATTGAAGGGACCAACTGAGCAGAGCCCTTTCCCTTTCTTTCAGTCTTCTTCATCAAGTCACCATCAACTCTTCAATATCAACAACAAATCAAGAAACTTTTATCTCATTCTTTTGAAGGTTTATTTTCCTCAATGAAACAAGAATAGTAGCTGAAACTTTGACAACTTTAAAGGTACTAGGCGCGTGTAGAAGAAAAATTAGAACAATTTTTAGCCTTTAATATACGCATAAGCTCATCATCATTATTTAACCCTATTTGAAAAGTGGATTTAAGAAGCATTTTATTACTTGCTCGAGTTTTATGAAACCTCTAAATTGTTACAGTTTAGAAAGGGTCTTCACATTTTTTGTTTTATGGCTTAAAAAGAAGAAAAAGATCTTGGAAAGTTATTTTTAAACTAAAAATATTCATTACATGGTAAAATAATAATTTTTATTGTCCGTTTCTCTGTTTCACTTTCAATTTTTTGATCCATGTCGAAGGTGAAAATGATCGTCATCGAAGAAGTAGTTATTAGGATTATACTGTTGATTTTGTTACGTCTTTTGTGAAGAAAAATATTGAGAGTGAAAAAGAGTTTTGGACCTTCTTTAAAATGGACTTGTTTTCCTGTGGTTTCCCAAAAAGTTGGGGTGAAATAAACCAGTAAAAAGAAATAATGACAGGATAGACATATCTTAGGTGCATATTAAAATCCCAGCTTGATAATCAAAGCGAAATCGATATGATTTTGATCTGGTGAGCTCTAATTAAAATAGTGATTATCAAGGCAGGTAGTCAAATTTTATCGGTTATGCAGGTGCACTGCCACATGACATTATTACATTAATTCATAATTAGCTGTAATTATGCAACCCAAATTACGAAACGAAACCCTGTGCATGACGCAATCATAGATAATAGCACTGTGCGACATTACAAACTAAACTTGATTCATTTTTAAATCCCGAGAAAGTAAAGCAAATCGTTCAACTGCAACCAACTGGAGTGGCTCCAAAACATCCCATGTACGGAAATCTCCAAACTCCATTCCTATGGTAAAACAAAATTACTTTATTGAATATTTGGTTTTAGAAAGATGGAATTAGATCGTCACGGAATTTTTCAATGATTGCATCATGAAAGCCACCACATAGAGGATTGACCGCACCAAACGGCATCGAACAACAAAGCACGCACATTCAGAAATTTCAATGACTCGCATCAACAAAAGCCGCACCAGCGTTGTTTTTCCTAATATTTGAGTAAGATTTCGGTTTTATTCTCTCCCCTGGAGTCCCGTTAATTACTCCTAAATCATAAAAATTAACCAGAAAGTTTTTTTTTATTACCGATAGCCCTGTTTTGTAGATAAGATGCCGCTATATGCGGATAAACCAGGTGGCGGTAAGCCACCAACCACGCTAAAATCAATTGTTGAAAAGTCATGGACTAATGCTCTTTTTGTTTTTTTACTCAAAATCTACTTTTTACTAAAAAAATTGTAATTGCGTTTCTATCAAAGAACTTATGGAGAAAAAACTTGCTGCAAGCTGTTGGGTGGAAATAAATCCAGCGTAACAACATCCGTTACTTCAAGAATAGGTAACCACAAAACAAAGAGAATGACGGGCGCAAGGAAGAATTATGAAAGATGATTGTGGATTTTTACAAAAGATCTTAATTGTACAACTTTTACCGCAACAAGTGAGAACAAATCCCCATCTTCAATGTCATTTTCAAAGTTTTTTATTGTCTAAAAGCTTCTTTTGTTGAGTCTTAAGATTTCGCCGATATCATGAATGAAGTAAATTAGTTCAAGGTAATATAAACAGTAGCGGTGGAAGGCAATTTTGTTTTTTAAAAAATATTTCTCCATCCATCCATTGAATACCCGTTATATTTTAAAGATTGACGGATTCAAGAGCATCAGAAACAAGAACAAAAGATAGATTTCAACTTTAACACTTAAAAACAAAAAACGAGAAGAAATAAATCTTTAAAGCATGCACTCATTGAATTTATTTTCCAGCTATCCCCCTTACAATTAAATTTATCATGCCACGCACCAAATTTTGATGTAGGTCAGTGTCAAAAGCCTTTTACTCTAAAGGAACGGCAGGCTGCATGTCTAAACTATTATTTTCTTAAATAAACCGTAGCATCATTTGTTATAATTTTAAAAACGCTGTCAGAATTATATGCTTCTCTGGATTTCATCTCAACTCACAGAGGTCGGTCTTTTGCCATAAGATTTCAACCATTGTCCATTGTTGATAAAAATCTTCTGAAATGACGCTGAAAGCAATTGCATCAGATTCGATCATGATCGCGTTATATTTCTCCAAATCTCTGTTGTACTACTTATAATACTAAATATTTCATTTAAAAATCTTCTATTCCAATAAAATTGTCAAAATTGCCAGTTTACTTCAAAATACCGCTTGTTGAATACAATCGTGTGCCTAGCTTTTTTTATAAAGAAGTTACATCATTCACAAGATTCTTTAAAAAGATTACAAGGACTTTGGCACGAAAAGGTAAAAACAATGAAAAAAGGAATCATCATCAAACGCAAGAAGGATGTGCGCATCTTTCTTTCTTCACTACATCATCCGGCAATAAAAAAGTGTAGAAAATTACAGGGGAATATAGAGCAGATATTCCAGTTATAAAGGAGTAGAAAAAAGGCAGGAGGTTCACCAGCAGCAGCAAAATTATAAACAGGGCAAAGTTAACAATGAAACAGAAGCACACGCAACATCTCTTACCTGTTGTTTGAGAATCCTTATGAAATCTCTTTGTTAGGTGAAGAAGTGAAAGAGTGAGTCAGTAGGAGAAGACGGGGTAAAAAGGTTCTACATTTTCAATCTTGCTTCCAGTTTCACTTGAGCTTCGCTCAAGAAAGGTCCTTAGAGCACTTTTATTCTGTTTAATATCCAGATCTCAAACAAAACACTTTGTAACTTTTTTCTTCATTTTCTGTGCTTATTTTAAAGCGAACTTGACGGACGTGTGTAATACAACAAAAGTTGATCTTTTTTCCTCTGTGATTGTTTTTGTTCCTTTGCTGCAGTAAAGCTTTTAAAAAACGTGATAATCAACAATCCATATTTTAAGTAAAAGTAAAGCTTGTTCAGAGTTTTTGTTTGCACAAGGTGCAATGACTTTGTTAGCAATGCTGGGGACGGTTCCAGTTTTGTCAACATCTTCTGCAGATCCACGAAAATTTATGAAAGTAAAAATAAAACAAGAAAACTTTGAAATTGACTCTCGTCTTGCACAAAATTTACGTAATTTGGAGACAGCAGCAAATGAAATTTCAGGAGCAGCTTCAAATGAAACAATTTTTGGATACGGAAACAATCCAGTTTCCTATCAACAGTCAAACGTTTATAGAGATCAAATGTCAGATGGATTTTACACACCAAGTCCAATGTCCAGTCCTATAAGTCAAGCAGAAATGGCCGTGAGTGAGTCAAATTACCATCTTTGTACTGTGAGAGATCCTGAAAATAGTGAAAAATGCAGTTCTGCAGTGCAAAATGTTTATTTTCTACAAAACTCTTCAATGCAACTCCTCGACTACAATGACAACCCAGTGAATGTGATCATGGAAGACACCCCTGACAATAACAGTGCGTTTCTTGTGGATTGCGAGAATACAAAGCAATTTGCTTTGATAGGTAGTGATATCAGTGATTTTTCGCCAATCATGGCTTCAAGTCAGCTCTCTTTACAACAGGAAAACGTAAAACCTCCCCAAACTCAAAGTAAAAAGAAGAAACGGAGTGGAGGAAAGTCTGGTGAGGAACAAACAGTCAAAAAAGGAGGTGGGCGCAAGCCAAAAAAGGAGAAACAGGATGGTTTAGTGCCAAAAGTGGAAAAAGAGAAGGAACCAAAAGAGAAGAAGAGGAGTAACCGACAAGTACGTACTTCCTTATGCTTTTAATACTAATTTACATAATCTATGAGCCAGGTTTGTTTGAGAAGAGTGCTAATTGAATCATTTACGATTCAACAGGTGAATCCGGTGGTGATGAAGAAGAGAAGACTCGCGGCAAATGCCAGGGAAAGAAGGCGGATGGAAAACTTGAATTGTGCATTCGACAGACTCAGAACTCATTTACCTTCAATTGGCAAAGATCAACAATTGTCAAAATATGAAACGCTTCAAATGGCCCAGTCATATATCACTGCCCTGTGTGACTTGATCCAGTAAGAAATAATGGAGCGATATTTTTATGTACCTCATTTAATTTTATGGCTAGTATTGAATCAATTCAAGTTTAAGTCATTTATTGGGAAAAGCCACATCTTACGCAAAAATCTTGAATATTTTTAATGCAAGTAAGAAAAAAGTTTTGATATTTTATAAATATTTATAATCCCGTATCTACCTCGTTCTCTGCATTTTTCAAGTAAAAATTAGATGATATGATGATGCTAGTGTTTCACATTATCCATTTTTATCAATGCAATAACAATTTTATGAAGACAAATTGCTCAAGTAGAAAACAATCATTTTTAAGAATGTAGCTGATTTTCACAACCAGGCAAAGGCCAACTACGCTTTTAATTAAACTTTTTTGTATGATGAATTCAATGTGCCAGAAATGAATGTTTCAAAGTGGTTCCTTAGTTTAGGTAGCAATAGTGAAACAGTGATACTCGAATGAAGTTTTAAGAAAGGATAGTTATCAAAACAAAAAATATTTGTAAATACTGTGTAGATTGGAAAATGACTTGGAAATGTTTATTACTATTTTGTAGTTTGAAAATAAACAATGTATAAAGACCTTATTAAGTTTTTGAGAAATGTAAAAGTAAAGGTTATGAGGGGTAATCTTGTACGTTTTTAAATATTTATGTTTCTGATGTATTTATCACTCATGAAATGTAAGATCTTCTAATATTAAAGTATCTCATGAATTTTCCGAATGACTAAATAAAAAAGATATCATCTCATTGGTTATTGTATTTTTAGAAACGATTAAGTATGGTTAGCTTATGATGATCTCTCTGTGATATGGGAAAAAATGGCGTTATGACGATTAATTGTAAATTTGCTAATTTATGTAATTTCTTTAAATTGATAATTATTGAGAATTGGTCAACAGAAATTTTTTTCTATTCTCTTTCATTAAGTTAAAACCTGCTGATTATGTGATGAGATTCAAGCTAAACCCGTAGCATTTGAAGCAGAATGCGCTTAGTAAATATTTTATAAGTAGATTGTAAACATTAAACTTCTAAGAGCTTGAGATATGAAAGCTTTTGTGGATAATTTATGTATGAAAATAAATAAAAGAAAATATACATGATAAAATGATAAACTATTCTCGCTGTTGTTTATACTTTTGGTTAATTTTTTTTACAAACGGGTCGTTTTAGAAGTTGGACTTGAACATAACGCTAACGGGATTAGGTACAGGGTTCCCTCCCGCCAAGTACGAGTGACGTTAAGATTAAAAATTAAAATGTTCCTCAACCTGCCCAATTTTGCATTTATTTTTGTTAAAACCCAATTTTTCATTGGAAATGTTTGAAAAACATTTATTTTACTGGACTAAAACCCAGCTATCGGTCAAGTCATTAATATCATCAAAGTAATTTCTATTCTAAAAACTAATATCAGCAAGAGTAAAAAATCCAAAACCGGGTTAGCTCGTTCTTAACCACCACCGGCTTCATTTTGGCTTGCGATAACCAGCTGTTACCAACTTTTGCAGATTTTTTTACTAATAAAAATCTTTATTATTATGCAAAATTTTGCTTCTTGATAGGAGACTTTGACTTCTTTAAAAAAATTGTGTAGGTATTTATGTCTCACTTTTCACTCCTAATTACTATGCTAGACCAAACTCTATGATGAATAAATTAGCAAAAAAATTAAGTTGGGAAACCCTTTTTAAAAATTATAATAAGAACTGGATTTTCTACGAGCTTATTAAAGAATTATTATATTGCCCTGATTTAATTCAGATTCGTAAACTCGATCGGGTTTTCTTTGTGAAGGAATTAGATTAAAATTTCAGATCGCACTTGCCCGGAGTCTTCTACCCGTTAAATTTTAGTTTTAAATAACTAGAGAGTCGTATAGTTGCAAACAAAATCTATATTTTACTCTAGCAAAATAAAAAATGCATTTTATCCAATCACAGATCCAGTTTTTATTTGGAGTTTTAACCTCTGCCACATGTTTAGCACAAATTAATTTATCAAAAAGAGATCCAACTTTTCGAAAGCAGATTAGCCAAGGGGCGAGAAGATTCATTAAAATCTTCCCTGTGATGTATTGGATGGAGCTGCACTACAACAAATTTAAAATAAAGGGACAATAAAAAAAGATGCATTTCCCTTGTCAATAAATTATCTTTTGTCCAGGTAATGAGGGGATCCCTCCCGCTGTGGATTCTTGTTTCCTCATTAATAATCTTTCATCATCGGCATCAATACCGACCGCTATTGAAGGGGCCAACTGAGCAGAACCCTTTCTTTCAGTCTTCCTCATCAAGTCACCATCTACTCATCAACATCAACAAATCAAGAAACATTTATTTCATTTTTTGAAGGTTTATCTTCCTCAATGAGAAAATGAATAGTAGCTGTAACGTTGACAACTTTAAAGGTTGTTGGCGTTTGAAGAAGAAAAATTGGAGCAATTTTTAAACTTTAATATACGCATAAGCTCATCATCATTATTTAACCTCTTTTGAAAAATTGATTTAAGAAGCATTTTATTACTTGCTTGAGTTTTTTGAAACCTCCAAATTGTTACAGTTTGAAAGGGATCTTAAATTTTTGGTTTTATGGCTTAAAAAGAAGGAATTATCTAGGAAAATTATTTTTAATAACAAAAAATATTCATTTCAGGTAAAATAATAATTTTTATTGTCCGTTTCTCTGTTTCACTTTCAATTTTTAGAGCCATCTCGAGAATGAAAAATGATCGTCATCGAAGAAGTAGATACTAAGATCATCCTTTTTGATTTTATTACACACTTCCCCCTTTGTGGAGAAAATTATTGAGAGAAACAAAATGTAAAAGTATATTAACCAGATTCTTATAGATCTACTTTAAAATGGACTTGTTTTCCTGTGTTTTTTTTGAAGAGTTGCAGTAAATTTTATATTCAAGGGTACCGGCTACCTTTTTTCGTCATCTTATCTCATTTTATTATTATTAACATACTAGGAAATATTTTTATACAAAACCCGAAATCTTTGTGAAATAATCCAGTAAAAAGAAATAATGATAGGATAATATACATATTATCATATGATATGAAAGTACAGATCAAAATCCCAGCTTGATAATCAAATTGAGAAATGATTTTGATGTGGTGAGCTCTCATTAAAATAGGAGTGATTATCAAGGCAGGTAGTCAATTTTATTCTATGAAAATTAGTGTGCTGGAGCTTCCGTTTGGAGTAAAACTGCTGATATTTGTAAACGATTAAAAATGCCCCCGAGGCAATAAAGGCAAAAGAATTGTGTAAGGAATGGTCTGGGATGTTGATGCTAGCATAGCAAGAAACTTTGTATTCTTCCTTACCTTCCCAGTGCCCGTAGATAAAACAGAGTGAAGCGCTCACCTAGAAAAAAACTGGAATGGTTAAGAAGGGACTCATCCAAGACCCTTCAAGTCAGTTCGTCTTGAGCTGGTGTAAGCAATAGACGAGATTTAAAGCCGAGTAAACTTTTTCCATAACTTTGCATTTTACTTCTATTATTTTGTAATTTCATAAACTTTATAATGACAAGAAAAGAATTATAAAAACAGAAAAATTAAAATATTTTCAATACAACAATGTTAACGGACAGTAATTTGGGAAGATCCTGTGGAATGGTTTCAGTTGGAAGTGAAGTGAAGTCCGAATTTCCCCAAACAACGATGAGTTTACTTCTTGGTCACCATTTTAATTCTTCCGAAAAGACGTTCTGTGATTTGTCCCTGTACAATCAAAGTTTAGCTGAACAGGAAACTGGTTTAATGCCACCCTGTGATACAAAAATTCCCAGCATTGCGTCCAGCGGACCAGATTTACTACAGGAAGATGTCAAAGGTGACATTGCTCAGTTGTTTTCTGAAAACAGTGAAAAAACCGAAAGCGTGTCCCGTCCACTTCCCCACCATTTGAAAAAGTCAAAACGCGTGAAAAATGTGAAGCGTGAACAAAAGCGTAATCCAAACAAGTCAACGTCATCAACACCCGCAACAGAACAAAAAGAAAAAAGAAAGACAAATGACGGCTCCAACAAAAACAAAAAACCGCAGAAGAATAAGAAAGGACTTGAAACTCCTGCAAACAATGACCCGTGCATTTCAAAACTAGAAATGGGGGTTTATCTTGTCAAATCCTGCCTGGATAATATTCAAAGTGTAATGGAACATTGTGCAGATGATGCCCAGGATGAGAATTCATTTCAAAGCGGAAACTCTTCTGAAACTTTTTCTCCATCCTCAGGAAAAGGACGGAAAAGGAAAACGGAGGTTTGTTCTAACCCTATAATTAGTGATAACAATACAATTAATTTATTGCATGATTGAACGCTTTTAAAAATTTTCTAATCGTTAATATATTTTTTCAATCTCAGGTCAATCCAGTAGTCATGAAGAAGCGCAGGCTAGCCGCAAATGCCCGAGAAAGAAGACGAATGCATGATTTAAATGTAGCCTTTGATCGACTAAGGAAGGTTCTCCCCAGCATTGGAAAGGATCAACAGTTGAGCAAATACGAGACCCTTCAAATGGCTCAATCTTACATATTGGCCTTTTGCGACCTTATGGACTGATCGGAAACTTTTATCCAAAAGTTTAGAATATAAATTGGTTGAATAAAACCGAAGTATTTATTGATGTAAATATACTAACGAGGTGTTATGACAATGAGCCTGTTAATACTGTGATGATTATGAAGCTCAAATTCAATTGCTCAATTAATTAAATTCACTTTGATTGTTGTGTGCATGCAAAAATTGTACGAAATGTCTCCGTGCCATGTTGTGTTTAATTAAAAATAGATTTTTCCACATGTTATAAATTTGCATTTATTGTTCAATAATTTTTCATTTAAAAAATTAGAGTTGGTTTTATTGCAAAGTTTTGCTTGTGATTTTGTATTAATAAAAAATTATATCAAAGCAACTTTCTTTTGTCGACTTTTAAAGTTTAATGATGTAACTTTTAAAAATCAAGTAATAATCATTTTCAAGTGTTGCAGTAGCATTGGAACGAATCTGGGTCATGCCAGAGAAGAATACAAATTGGATTATGATGAGGTGAAAGGATCTAAAACAAAACTTGGCTTTGCTGTATTTTATTTTACTTTGATCACTACTGGATTAAAGGGGATAATTGGATTTGATTATGATTACATTTATTTTTCATCATGACTTGTTCCTGTTTTCAAAAATGAATTGAATGAAGAATTACAAGAAAGGTTACTTCTTCTACAATAATCATAGATCCTTAAGTACTCCTTACTCTTTGCCGTCGCTATTACCCGTGACCAACAAAGATTTCTTTTCTTGGCTCACGCCCCAAACAGACCATCATCTTTCAATTTATGGCTTATTAGCATTCACCCTGCATCCCTTACAGCCAGTACCAGTACGGCTCCCTGCCACAGCTAATTTTTTATATAAAAGTGACGGAAAGTTTTGTAGAAGAATAAACCTGATGAAATTGTTCAGAAGTGTCTAAAATTGCTTATAATTAGATCAATTCATGGCGTCAGCATGATTTACTAATTTATTAAATTGGGCTCACCCTTTTGAACTCAAAGTTTTTTTATTAGTAAAATCTTGAACTTGCTTTTGCTTTAGTTCTTTACTAGTATAAAATAATATTCCTCTTACAATTCAGGGCTCAGCGCATGTTCCAGTTTTATCCTCGTCAGCTTCAGTCCATGCAAAAAAAACTCCTTGAAGAGGTATTTTAAAAATAATTGTAGGAAAAATTATAAAGTTTGCAAATAAAACAGTGAATGCTTTAACAGACTTGAGCATGTAAATAAATTTTGTGTTTTAGGTATCTTTTTTCAGACGAATCTCACATCCTGTGTCTAACTTTCTAACAAAGGATTAAATGAGCTCCAGTTTCCTAAAAGCTCATGCAGGATAGCAAGGTATACAAGGCCACCACTCCAATTTTCATTTCCTCCCTCGCAACCATCATAATCATCAACAACGAATACATCCAACGTAAATGAACTGTTGTTTGTTGTTCAGCATCATACTTTTGATGCGCAATTGTAATTCTACTACACCTGAATGGAAGAAATAAAAAGTGGAAAAAGGAAGAAAGATTATATTGACCACCTGTTACTAAATTTTAAGAGGAAATCAGTCGCACTTCTGTTTAGATATGTATTTCTTGTTTAATATAAGCCGTCCATATTACGTATTTCTACTTTATAGATTAAAAGATTTTTATTTACGCTTGATATTTTCCCGTGTGCTTTGCCATATGTCATCTTCCTTCCATTCACCTCTCCACTTTCTTTCAATATTTTTCTCAGTCAAACCTTTCAAGTTTTATAAAATTATGAGCATTCAACTTCGCTATAAAAGATGAAATGAGAGCAGTTTTTTTCATGCAGGAGTAGCAACAAATATGATAGGCAGATGAATTATTTTCAGAGGATTTTGGTGGTTGAGGCTTACGACATGTCATCATGGCATGGCACGCGACTATGAAAAGATTTTTTAAATTATATAAAGCATAAGGTAGGCCATAAACAAAACAAATATGAAGAAGTTTTGAATGAAAATATTTAAATGAATGAATATGTATGTATGATAAAGGGTATTTTGAGACGAAAGTTTTTGTAACATAAATGCGCATGTTAAAATAATGTTTGAGGGGAGCTGAAAATTAATTCTAAACTGCCTTCTATAATTTCCCAATTTGAACCCTTTTAATATGCATTTCCTCCTTAAAGAAACTAAAAAATGAATACTGTGGTCAAGTCTGGAATAAATATTTTTCCTGTAGAGAAATAAACTGATTCTGGTTCATTACAGAGTGTGGTTGAATATAAATCTAGAGAAAAACTTTGGAAACGTGTGGTTACATTTTAAGATACAAAATGAAATGCTCCAGATATCCTCCCTGTCAATATTGACAGAAATTTTGAAAGTTAATAAAAAGAGAAATGTTCATTACATTACTCACCATGACCCTCATAAAATAATCCAGGTTTTTTACTACTGAACTGGTAGTTTATTCTGGATGATTGCTTTAATGATTAGGATAAAAATTCAAGAAATCGATTTCACGGGCTTGTTAAAATTAAATCCACTACCAGAAGCCTTTTATACTGGAATCTATCGATCAACTTTTATGTAATAGTGGACAAAATGTTGAAAATCAGTAATAATTTCATGTATTCGTAGATGTAATATTTCCGAAATAATTAAAAATGTACTGCATCATAACAAAGTGTGCATCAATTTTTCACAATTGTGATTTCAAAGTTGTTATTGCATTGCAACTACAATAGTAAGAGTAAAAATTACATTTTTTGTAAGCTGAGGAACCATTAAGCTCCCACTGTGAAGTTGACGAGTAGCTTTCAGCAGTTTTTTTCAGGTCAAACTATCATATAAACATTGGGCTTCTTGAATCCAAACCATCAAAACATTTTTCAGAAAAAACTTGTCTTAATAAAAAGTGATGGAAATCATTATTTTAGAAAAAAGACAAAAAATGGATGAAGCAATTCAACATAATTTATTTATGCATAAAATCTAATGACCCTACAAATAAGGGGGTGGATTCCCTATAAAATCAAACGGTTATTATTTTAAAAGAAAAAAGTTGAATTTCATGATAAACCCACAATCAAAAATTGTTGAACCAATACGAGCTTTCTTAAGAAAACTACCGCTTAAATGAAGGGACGACCGGGAAGTGTTACTTTTTTAAAAGCAAATACGGAATAAATTATAATCTCAAATGAGCATTTCATAACTTGTTTTTAGGATGTAGATGAAAATTGCTGAAGTAAAGAAATTAAAATCTACGCACACATTAATTTTAATCTATTTCCAGGTGTGGACTTTTTATTCTTTTAATTTTTATCTGTAAAAGGAGCACCTGAAAAATATTAAAAAATCTTTTGATAATACAATTTATCTTTTTAATAGTAGCCAAGTATATAACCTTCAGATAAAGGCAAGCTAATTGTGTATGTTGGAAATGAAAACGAAAAAAATTCTTTCAACAAAAATAATGAAAATTCATTTCACTTTTTATTTTCGGCTTGTATGTTGTATACTTTTATTATTCCTTAAGTCCCCATCACTCCCATTCTCACTTATCATTATTTATGCATTTTTTAACTTTTAGATTGGATTGTTGAGAGAGAGTGAAATGAAAGTGATGATCTAATCTCTTTTCTTTCCCAAGTTGAACCTG
>JAANSO010000722.1:0-24321 GCA_036507315.1 Lepidocyrtus fimetarius
CATTGAAAAAGTTCAAGAGAAATTTTTGATTTTTCTTATTACGTAAGAATTTGCATATTCGTTCATATTAATTCAGAATGTGCGACTATCAAAAAACTAATTTCAGATTCAGAATCTACGTTCAAAATTGGTCTAGATTCAACTAATCAGAACTCTAAACTCACCTTACATGAAAATAGTATACCTGGTCAATGTATCTCTTGGAATCAACAAGATTTTCAGTTATTTGAATCTCATTTTGTGAAAAAAGGAGAAAGAAAGCTTTGCAATGCAACAGGAAGACTTGAAAGTGATAGATAAGTAGATGGTTGGACGGATGGATGTTGTTAAGTACTTCAAAACCACTACTTCCAAAGTCAAGATTTGTAAGGGGTGAATAGGTGATTTAAAAAATGGGCAATGCATTTTTCATGAGATGCGAATCTTATTTTCTACAAATTTAGACCCTTTTTTGAAGAGGAACAAGTGATAAAATTTTGTACGTAATCTGTTGAGAAGGATTACAGAAAAGTTTAAACCGATACTTCTTTGTTTCGTATAATTTTTATATTCCCCGTCGTGTGTTTCACTATCTCCTCAACCAAGAAGGAAAGAAGGGATTCCCACAAAAAGAGTTTTCCTTCAATCATGGAACATCTAAATGGCAATTTAGAATTTAAGGAAACACCATCCAATTTCATTTAATGGGAAACCACTTCGGATTTTTATGTTCTTTTTATCCTTCTTTTATTCAATCTTTAATCTTTAGAAAAATGGGTCTGAATGCCCATTTTTTTCACTACAACGTTGACCTTTCTACTCTGGCGGTTGAGTTTATAGTGGAGGATTTCACACATTGGATAAAATTAAGATTCAAATAAGGTATTATTTTACACTGTCAGTTGAGCTTTTACTCAACGAGATTCTAAGTATCTATTTTGTGATGTAAGTTTTTACTGGTACTTCCAAACGCTCATTTTTTACCACACGAGCATACAATAACATTGAAATTTTATCCCCATCAAAATCCACTACCATTTTAGATAGAGTTGATTTTTTTGTTTCCATTATTTACGTGCTCCTTTCACTCTTTACCGTTTTCTTTCACGTTGCGCTCGGCTGTCAAACCGATGTCAATTTTATTACGGACATTATTACACTTTTGAACGGGGATGACTAGTGAGAAAAATGTGACAAAAACCGTGTAGATTTCATCCATTAATACCCGGTCATTTCCTCGGTTTTTATGGATGGTGCAGATGGAAAATGGATTTTCAATGGGGAATAAAGGAATAAATGTTATCCATAAAAGCGCAACAAAAAAGGGGTGTGCTTTGTTGTCCTCTTGATGAAGTGTGTGCGCGCATCATTATGATTATGACATAATACCAGACGTCGTTGTTTTGTTCACTTTGCGAAGCTACAGAAGCACGTGCCGTCACTTATTGGCCTAGTCATAACAAACCAGTGTCCTTGGATAATTGATGATTATTGTTTTGATCAGTCACTCTCTCCAACGTTAAATTCTCATTAAATTCCCTTCCACTGGGTTAATTGCTCTTTGGAATATTTCATAGCGAATGCGTAATTGAGCTTACGTAATTCAATGTGGTTAACTTTATCGTTAAAACTGCATTTAATTGACATTTCCGTTCCATTAGTTATTCAAATATTAAAGAAGCCAGGGTTTTCTGTTTAAATTTTGGACATTTGTTTGCTCTAATGATTTAAAAATATTAAAATGTCAACTTCAACTCTTCAGTTATGTCCACTTAAGCATGCATCTTATTTTAGTCAATATTATTTCAAAATGTGAGGAATCATTCCTTGCTACTGTGACGTGGTAGTTGATTATAATTTGCATAACTATCCTTTTAACTTTTATCAATTAAAAAGCTCATATTTAGTGGATAATTTAATTTAAAAATTACGCGGCAACGTAAAAATTAGTTAAATTAATTTGTTTTGCAATGAAATTATAAAGAAATACCAGAAAAGTAAATAAATAATTGAATATCAACTCTTGAAATTTTGTGAAGATGAGAAACGTGTTCAAAAGGCTGTTTAGCAACCTTTTGTCATAATTATTAAGTCTATTTAGATGGTGCGTGTGTTTTATAAAAGGGATTTACTCTCTCTCCAAAAGAAGTATTTGGGTTTGCTTAAAAAAAGTAAATCATTTCGATTCACATTGATAAACATTTCCTATTGTAATTTTCCTCGTTATAAATGGATAGGGCAATAAAATGAGGAAAAAAGGAAATGTGTACATAAATACAAGCTTATGATGAAGGGACTCTGCGAGAAGGGATTGAGCTTATTAGAAAGGTACACAGAGACAGATGCATAGCTGAATGGACAGATTTCTTAATTTTTTTCCAAAGCTCTTCCAAATTTCAGCAACAATTGATTATTTTCATACAATCCTGCTTGGTTCTGGACATTATGAATAAAAATTGGATTTTCATTTTCCACTATCATCAGTGATTCATTTAATTGTGTGGACAGAGTAGAAAGATTTATTTAATTTTGTTGTCATTATCCTTACAAACATTATCTTCTAATTATGCCGAAAATTTTTCTCGCTTTCGGTAATTGCTCTTGCTTGTACTTTGTAGGGTGAGAAAAAAGGGAATTTATCAAGTGATGCAAATATTTTGAACCTCGCCACGGGTTCCAAATGCCTTTCCGGCTCTATTTTTCTGATGCATCTGTATCAACTTATTTTAATAACCGGGTCATGCGTTCAGCTTTGTTCAAGCAGAGAAGGGAAATTTTTCAGTTTAATTCTCGTGTTGAGCTGTCCTCTTTTCCTTTAATGATGATTTACACACCCCTTCTGTTTATTTCATATGGTGCGTCTATTAAACCAATTTATTTTATTAGGTAACAACACTCTTCCAAATTTACCAGCATTTCATTCAAACAGGGAAATCTCTGTAGATAATGCTTTGAAAATATTCTTTATTTACTATTTATCCAAAAGCAAAAAGGGACTAAACATCAACAAAGTGTAATTTGCTCCTACTGTTCATTTCTTTAATCAGCCATTATGTACCTAAATTTATGTTTTTCACATAAAAAAGTGCAATCGAATTAAGCACTTTTTATTGCTTTGATGAAACATATATTATTTTATAAATAAATGAAAACATTATCAAAAATAAAAAACCATTTTCCCCAAAAAGGTTAGATATGTAAATAACATTTATAGTTTGAAGTACAACATTTGTACGATATAAATCAAATAATTACTTAAATGTTACACATATACTTGAATATTTAATACAAATAGAATTTCCAGCAGCTAGGCTCCGAAAAAAATTAAATTTTGCAGAGGAAAGTGGAAAAAGCATAGCCCATTAAATAAAAGAAAATGAGACAATTTTCTTCTTCGATTCTAGTTTCTTTATCATCATTTTCTTTCTTGATAAGAAAGAAGAAAGATTTATCCTTATTTTTATATAATTTTTACTTGTGCTGTAATGTTCTATGTAAGCTTTCTCCACTCTGTGGTATTCTATACTGGTAGCAAGGACAAGAAAAAGGACATTAACTATAGGATGATCACTTCAATTAAATTAAATGTACTCGTTGTTGTATGTCTGTGTGAGCCCTTTAGAAAACTGATGGAAAATTAGGTCGATTCAAAAGAGAGAGTAAAACGCATATTTTCCCTTAATGGGCTTGATTATTGCTAACAGCCAAATAGTTACGCTCTTTTCTAGTCTATTCAAGCAATTTGGTAATTGTTCAATATAGGGTAAAGAATCCATTCTCTTGATTCCTTTTCTACTTTCTCTTTGCTTTCAGTGTAGTTTTTCCTTCCAAACTTTCATTTATCTCTGTGCTTTCTCTTTTCTTTCAGACATTATAAAAAACCAACTGCGCGCTTTTAGCTTTACTAATCTAGCAGCTTTTATGTTTGCTGATTCGCATGGGTTTTCTTGGAAACTCTACGCCGAAGCTAATAATGTGTGGAATTGAACTGAATGAAAATTATTAACGAAACTAAATAGAAAAGAACCTTTTTTGAAAACTTTTCTCTCAAGGTTACACTCATTTGATGAGAAAATTTAGCAGAAAAGTTGTGATAAGTTTTTGTAAATATTTGATGATAATAAAAAGGAAAAATTCTACTTTTAATAATCTACCCAAACTAAAAATATTCTTCAATTATATTAAAAACATTTTTTCCAAGGGCCCCTTTCACATGATAGTCCTGGAAAATTACTTGTAATAAGGAGATTACCAAAATACTACTTGTGCAAATTGCTACTCTTTCGTTTGCTAAAATACTTACCATGTTTTTCTTCTTTTAGTGGTTGTAAAATGTTTCTATTGCGTCATGTGATTCTGGATTTTTCTCAAAAGTTTTTTGGAAGTTACCAGCAATAATGTCTGGAAGAGTATCACTGATAATAACTTAATGTTGGTTGGAGATGCCCCTTGAGCGCTTTTATCGGAAGAATAAGAAGTGGCAATAAATTTGGAGATGATCGGTCGAAAAAAATCTCGCCTCTTTATTAAAATACTTTGGAACAAATCAGCTTTGTTCTAAAAGTAAACCGTAATAGTTCAATATTGCGGGGTCGCTATGTTTGTTCTTTCATAATAAAAAAGTCACTCAATGACAGCAAGTCTTAAAGATATTTAACGAGAAGTTTAATTAGGTATTTTGATATGCAATCTTACAATTTCTAGTAAGGTTAAACTTTTTTAGTTGAAGTTATCTTAATCCGGATTCCCTAACTTTTACAATGAGTATAAACTAAGATAAAAAAGAAACTGTCATCAAGTCATCATCATAAAGTTTTCCCACAACCTCTGCAATATTCCAAAAGCCAAGGCTCTCTCGCTGTAGATTCCTATTAGATCAAAAGGAATTTACAAGTGTGAAATTGAAAAGTGTTTTGCTACAACTTTTTGTAAGTATCAATTTTTTTGGTAATTCAATAATGTAAAACTTTGTTGTCGTCTGTCTTTCACAGAATGATATATGTTTTGGAAAAGTTTGCGGTGATTTTTCTCTAACGTTGGATAATGTTATTTATTTACAAGATTACATAAATGTATTTCATTTTTTTCTGTTTGTATTAAAATAATATATGCTCAATGGGATAATAACTTTTTCTCAAAAAGTTTCTTAACTTTTCTCCTTATATCCGTTGTCATACACGAGAATTTCTCTTCTCCCTCTGAACTTTCGTGTTTGCTTTCTTTCCCCGTTCTCTCTGCTGCTTTTTGAATGGTTTTGATAGGATGATGATGATGAGTGGGTAGAAAGTGGAGGGAGAGTGGTCGTAAATTATATTGTTATCTGATTTTATTCCTTGTAAATTCTTACACTTGATCGGAGCCTGTTAAAAAAACTTTTTGTTTGCCTTCTGCATTGAAATTTGTCCCCCTGTTTACATCCAGTTTCTGATTAAAATCCGAGTTTTTATATAATTGAAAAGTTAAGAATTCTTTTCTCAAAATTAGCTTTTAAATTAGTATTAAATAAAAAGGTTTTATAGCCTATTTGGTGTTCATTTTCAATCGATGAAGAAGTTGGATGCCGCCAACGGTGGTCTCGTCGTAGTAAGATAGAAACGATCCCAAAATTACATTGATTCGCATTTCCAAGTGATAAAGCTGTAGTGGAGTCATTGAATATAAAGTAGTAATAAGAAAGTCGGCAATGGAGGAGGAGGTAATAACGGATGAGATTGAATATAAAGAAAGTAGATATTAAACCTTGCAAAAAATAGAGTTAAATTTTGCCAGTTGTAAGCATTCTATAAATCTACAGCAGACAAAAGGAAATGGGCTCTCAATCCTCCTAATAGCCTCATTATCCCATTTAATAGATTTTATTTGCTCTATAAAGCCCGAATTATTCTTCTGATTTATTCCCCTATTATGCACAACAAGCATATAAATATGATGATGACAACAGAAATACTTTGATTATTGTAATGATGAGCAACTAAGCGAATGTACATACAAATTGCGTAATATTATATAATATACATCCTTCTTAAACATATCTGCAATTTTCCAATTCATAAAGATTTTATACAATTTATTATTAAAATATCAAACACTAGTAAAGTTTTATTTTAAATTGGTTCAATTTTTATTTAATCTTGGGATAAGAAGGAAGTATAAATAGTTGACAAAATACTTTGATTAATTTTGATTATTACATAATTTATACGTCTTTTATATAAAACTGCGTAATATAAAGTTACATACTGGATAAATGGGATTCTCAATCTGCCAGGTGTACCTATTTATATATTTTTTGCTTTTAAGTGGGGATCATACATTTTCCATTTTATTGAAATCCTCATTGTTGACCTTTTCCCCGTTCGAATTGTTGAGCTGTTGATGAAAGTAATGGACCCATGCTGTTTTATGGTTTTTGGGGAGAGACAGAAAAAAGATTTTTTATTGTTGATTTTATTGGAAAGTATCGCACAATGATTTTTGATACGACTTTAATTTATTATCTGCAATTTGTTCACAGCGGTAACACTTGACTTTTAATATGATAATGGGAATTCTAATTTAATCAAACAACAAAACATAATGAGGAAGATGTTAAATAACATTTTATGTTACACTTTAGATTAAAACATTTAATCTGTAGGAAAAATCGATAGAGCAAAAAAAACTCAGGAAGCATTAAGGGGATGATGATGTGCAATGTAATTTTGTATAATGAAGGATAAACTTTTAAAAACGGTTATAAAAGGGAGAAAAAGTTGTTAAATAGTTCAACTTGGTCCTCAAAATGAGTTTTAAAGGATGCTAACGAGCAACTCGGAATAAAATTTAACTAATGAAGAAGACGTTTTGGCTCCAAGAATTACATATCTATTTTTATACCTCAATTTTCTAGAGCAACCTTCCGCACTCTTGTATAGTTATTTAACGAGTAAAACTTTTTAAAAAACGACATTTTTTCTAAAAGGAAAGGTAAACTAAAAAGGACATTTTGTTACCTTTCTTATTCTTGAAAAGTTTGAAATGATGCGCAATTATCTCATACGAGTGAACGTAGTGAGAATTGAATGGGAAAGTGAAAGTGTTGGGAAGAAGAGAGAGAGCGTGTTGAAGAGGAGCTTCCTGCTGCTCCTTTTCATTTACCCTTTTTGTGCCTTCTCCGGATTGTCGGTTCTTTTTATTATGATTAATTCCCATCCCATCTCTTGAAAACTTCCTATTATATGGCTGGTTGGTTGGTCCTCTGTGGTGCATGTCATTAGGCAATTACACAGTTGGTTTCCCATCTATTCATCAACTTTAGATCCTCTTTCGTAAAGCTTTTAACTTGAATTCACTCAGCCATTCCCTCTCCGCCTTTTTCCACAATTTTTTCCTAGTTTTCTATCAGAAGGAAAATCAGAATACGATGATAATCATCAGCATCCAATTTTCATTCTATTTGGCTTACGTATTTAACTTTGTTTATTGTTTAATCACTTTGTCACTTCTTTCTAAAATCCCATTTATTTTATCTCAATGAATAATATTCCACACAAGTTATCGCGAGAGATAAAAACCGTGTTGATTTATTCATAGACAAAAAATAAACAAACGGATTCTCACTCTGATCATTCCAAGATCAAACGTAAGGCCAGTACTTTTTCATTGTTTACATATTTTTACCCAATTAGAACTTCTACAGAATTAATAAGAATTGAACGAAAAGTATAAAATAAGCTTTGATTTATTTTCCAACTACGTAATTATACTAGTTCACCGATCAAAAAGTTATTGAATCAGTATGAGAATCATGTTGCTTGAATAAAATAACCTGAAATAAAATTTCTTGGAAACAAAAATACATCTGTTGTGTAACTTGTCCAATACTAAATTAAGTTAGTTAAAAACATAATGCACTAATGGAATTATTAAACTAAAATTAGGTCACATATTCATAAAATATTGTTCCAAATTGCCCCGTTTTAGTAAACAACATAAAATAGTGATTTATGTACACGTACTACCACTGATTTGGACTTAAATTCCTTGAAATGTAAAACAAAACCATTTTTCAAATTTATAATTTTCTCATCCGCAGATTTCCAAAAAGTTTAATGCATCACTAATTAAAAGGTTAAAATCTCCAATTCTTTGTATTTATCTAGTTCCTATTTTCATCATTAGCCTAATTAAAGCACGATAAAAACGAGCCATATAAGTTTACAATGTGCTGTTGTAAATTCATGAATGGATTTAACCGTGTAAGCTAACATTAGCAGAGTGATTACTGCGCATTACGTAAGCAAAGCAATCACCAATACTAACAAGGCGAGGGTTCGTAGAGTGGGGTAGTGTGCCGCCACCTCAGCAATTGTGGCGGAGGAGGAAAAGGGAGGAAAAAGCACTCAATAAACAGAAGTGATTCAGTTTAGGAGCAGTTTGAAGAGAAAAATCGTCGTTATTATCGTCGATCATGAGCAACAGCATTAAAGACTGGCAACAAATGCGGGGGAAATTGTTGTCGAGAGACTTTCATTCTTGATTAAATTAGCATGAGAATAACATAATGAATTGTGTGTAACTCGGATGATAATGGTTTGGAGTTTGCCACGTTCCGAAAGGGAGCTGAGAGAGCTCTCCAAGAACTAATCATTTTGACAAAGTGTTCCCGAAATGGCTCTCTTTTCCCTTTAATGCAATCCCACTTAAATAGCTAAATAGAGAAACCACTGCCATCATCATCATTTCATCACTTTTCTACCATTTTTAACAAAATTAGTTCGTGTGATGAACAATGCAATAGGATCCATGCAAAAAATCGTTCTTATTTTATTTTAGTTACTCATCAAGTAAACTTAACTAATTTAAAATAAGCAAATATAAATAGTTAAAACCGGTATTTATTTCAAATTCCAGAATAGCTTCAGGTGGATATGTAACCGAAAATCTTTTATAAATAGGCAACTGAGGCTTCTTAATGTTAAACCGTAGAGATTTGAAAAGGCTATTTCTTAGAGTTTTCACAGCTGAAACTGAAACGACATTGTATTGACAAAGAGAAACTAAAGAGAAAGAATTCCATCTGTCTTGGCTTCTCTAACAAGTGAGATAATAGAAAAGGGAGAAGGAAAGTCCGAAACTAATCAAAATTAAACACGGATCAGTACAACAGCTCAAGACAAATCTTTATGAGTGAAGAATTGTCTGAAAACACATCCGTCCAAACTTAATTAGATTCACTGATGAGGAATCAGAGAGGAAAAGAGAGAAGGGGACTAGGAAATAAGAATGGGTAAAAGTCATGAGAAGCGACGATAGTTTCCTTAGTCACCCGAGCTAACAAAAATCCCCTTCTCTCTTGTGTACAACTCAAGAAGAAACAATGCGGTAGTAAATCGGAATTAGCGCATAGTTTTTCAACGGCAAGCTAACCGTCTATGATTCTAAATCCTTTATAAGATCTCTTCGTCATTATATACGAGATTACTTGAATTCTTTTAACGGTTTTCTTATATTTTCGCTAGCTGATGGAGAGAAAGAGAGTGTGTGTATGCACAGTCAATTACACGGATATAGGGACCATTTAGCCAGGAGTGAATTAATAATATAGCCGTAAGTGCCTATTATCATCGAAAAGAAAGCATCAACCTCATCATCATGGTCATGATCATCTTCCAAATCCTCCTTTTCTCTTATTCCCTTGAATAACTCTACTAAAATCTTGCACGATAATGATTAAGAAGACAAGAAACTTTGCTCATTCGTAGCTTTTCTTTCTATTTTCTGCTTTTTTCCTTTGTCGTCTTACAAGACATTCTGTGCCTTTTCATCTTCTCTCTGTTGGCTTCTTAAAGAGGCTGGAGTTGAAAGAAAGCAGTAATAATGGGAGTAATGGCTAGTTACTTTCTTGCCATTATGGAAAGGATACCACACTAAAATAAATATCCATTTGTTCATCACAAATATATCATTTTGGATGGCTTCTATAAATCCAAAGTTATACTCTTGTACGTTAAACGAGAGTTATAGTAGCCATGAAGGCATAGCAAAAGAATGACGATGATTACGAGATGAGCAGAGTTAGAAGAACGTTGCTAATGTTGTATATTAGTTCTAGTCATTTTTCCTCCCTAACTTATCTAATTTCACTGATTTTATCATTGTCTTTCCAAGAAACTTGAAGCGCATGATTACATAATAGTAAAAGAATAAATATATCTTTACTTCCACATATATAAACACTATTTCCTTTCTTTTGGAAATGTTCATTCCTTTTCGTTTACTGGCATTACGTAACATTATCGAAAAATGGAAAAGTAAATCGGGACCGTCCTCCCTGTTTTGTGAGAATAGAGGGAACGCATTGGAGGAAAAACGGAGACTAAGGAGCAGATAATAATCATTATTATCCACATCCATTCTCTTCTCCCTATTTCTTTCTCTGTTTCTTATTTCATGTTGTGGCGGTACTATAGTATTTTCAGTATTTTGGCATTCGCCGCGTGTAATGGTGAAAGATCATAGCGGAAATACTGAGCTAATCATTAAGATTATCAGGAGATTCAAAGCTGGAACGTTATTCCGTTATTAGCTCCTGTTTGCATCCAATATATTTCTCCATTTTTGGCTTTTTCTTACAATTTATCGTTTTCATTCCTAAACGAGTTGGTTTTGTCATGAGGAAAGGAGACTAATTTTTTGTCATCTTATGCAATAGAAACGCAATCCATTTCTTGGAAAATGCAAGAAAAAGAAGATTTGAAAAAGGAAAGTAAACAGCTCACTGATTAAATGTGAAATCGCAGTGATTGCTTCTTTCAGTCACATCATCTTCCGCATTTTTATCCTTCTCCCGGGTGCATTACTGTTCGTTAGAAAATGACTTGAAAATCTATTATTTGAGTGTAGACGGGATATTTATGTTAATTTCATTGCTTATTCTGTTTCTTTAACAAATTCTAATGTATTTATTGAAGGGGATTGATTTTCTAAAAATCAATTTTAATCTTTGCACCGATACAGTTGCTGTCCATTAACCTAATCATTAATATAAATAATTTTTGAATCAAGCATAGCAGTGAAACTGTGACCCGCAATTAAAATGTTTTCAAATTGTTAAACAACATTAACTACGTCATTTAAACATTTATCCGATAAAAATCTAAACTCTGTTGGTGACATAAACAAGATATCTAGAAAGTTTCGTTACGGGATTCACTTTCAGCAAAATTATTCTTTTTTCTATCCGCAAGATAAAAACTTGAAAAGGGTGGTAAGTCTATTGCATAACCAGATTGAATACATTAGAAAAGAATGAAATGCAAAAAAAAAAATCCAAAAGAAAATCATATTTTGTTAGGAAAAGCTCTTTTTTCTTTCTCCAATTTCTCTTTTAGCCGACATGCGAAGTTATATTTTCAGCTTGTGAATAATTTATTACATGCGTAAACATGAGCAACTCATCAAAATTCTTGTGAGCTCTTCCCTCTCCATTCCATAATGCCGATGATCCTCAAACCGGTCCGTAATGTATCCATTCCCCTCCCATACATACACAATTTCCACCACCAACAACATTACCAAATCCAAAATTACGTTCCATCTGCCGCTTTCTTATTCATCCCAAAGCCTTTCGTTAAACCACTGCTACATGTCAAAAAAGCAAAATTCAATTTTCATTCTTTGTAAATAAATTGCTAGGATTTTTACCAATTTCGAAATATATTCATCTGCATTATTATGGACACGTTATATAACCATATTAAATCCACTGACTTTGAATTCATTTACAAATTACGTAATATTAGAATACAAAAGCTTTCTTGTGTGACTTTGCGCATTGAAAATAAAGATTGAAATTCTGGATTATTTATTCTTTGTCGCAAACGGTCACATACACATTGAATATGTTTTATGTGGAGAAGAGAACAAGTTGAAACCAAAATATGACGTGTTTCTGTCAACAACTTTTATTTTTTCTTAGGAAAAACTTTTGTTTTATCTTAACAACAATTTCCTACTTGTAAATTCAAGGATTTGCAAGTTCAACAGCGGTTGAAGCTTTATATGAAGACATTAAGTGCATGAATCTACTGTAAAGCTTATTTTTAAGTTTACAAACAAGGCTTTTGTGTAAATTTGAGAGTTGTATAATCAAAAATAAAAACTATAAAAGCATAATTAAAACCATTTATTCCAAATTGTCGCATCTTTCCCCGCAAAATATCTTTCGTCTGCTATCGCTACATAGCTTGATAAGATGAAGTGAATCACCGCCATTATATTGTAATGGAGCAAGCTTTGTTTGCAAAGTTGGCACTGACTTTATACTATGTGAGATTACTATGAAATCTGAAGAAAACAGTTAAAGCTTGCGTAATAATGATACCTTTTCCCTTTCTTTTCTCCTCCCAGAGGAACCATTCACTACGTCGATTCCAGAGAAATTTTCTTTCCACTTACATTAGGGAATCATAAATTATGGAGAAAAAAGTAAGAAATGTGGAAAGAATTTATAGAACAGAAAGAAGATGATGATGTTATTTTGGAAAGTGGTTCCTTCTCCTTCCTCCATGTTCCTTTTTTACAATCCTCTAAAGATTCCGATTTAACTGTGTAAAGCAAACTTTTAATAAGATTTAGGAAACTGGCTTAAAATTAGAAGAACTTTAAAAATGATTGGATAATGTTTGCTGAGTCGTTCCTCTCCGAAATTTCTTTAAATGTTGTTGGAAACCGGTCAGTTCACAAAACTTTTGATACTTTTGATATTTATACGTTTGTAAATGAAATAAAAGAGAAAACTTTTCCTTTGGCTTATTCACACTATCCTAGGAAAATATTTTTACGTAAATTTTGTTTACACTTTAAAAGTTGGCTTTAAATTGAATTAGTAAAAGTTTTCATTTAATTTTCTCTTTGAAAGGTTGAAAATATTTAGAAAGAGGGAAAGGTGAAATCAAAGGATTAACAAACAAAGTCAAGCTTTGCTAGATGATGCCAAAATAATGCTTAATCAGAGAGTTTAAAGTTTTATTTCGTGAAAAGTTGTTTTTACTCATCAGTGGTCAACAATGGAAAGTTATGTCCACTTCATAAATAATTCAAAAAATAAAACTTTTTTGATACTTTTTATAAGAGCGGTTTAGTGCATTGAAACGAAAGGTTTATTTGATCTGTCAATTTTCACGCGAGAACTGAGCTTACGAGTGGAGAGGGCAATGTAGTTTTAAATTGAATCCTTTAAACTCGACTTGGAAACTTTGTGTTTATTCATCTACTTGTATGGAAACTGTGAAAACTGTATGAAAATAGTTTTTATCGTTAATTCTGACCATTTGTTGTTACATACAGGAGGCCCTTCAGCAGCACTTTTGGGGAAAACGAGAAGACCTCGAACAGCATTTACTTCTCAACAGCTTTTGGAGTTGGAACGACAATTCCGACAAAATAAATACCTCTCTCGTCCAAAGCGATTCGAAGTGGCTACTTCACTTATGCTGACGGAAACGCAAGTTAGTATAAACATAGATATTTCCTTTAGTTTACATTGCTAAAGATAAAAGTTTTAAAATATTTTTGTTTTTAATACTAAAAAAGGTAAAAATATGGTTTCAAAACCGAAGAATGAAATGGAAACGAAGTAAAAAAGCTCAAATGGAAGCAAGAGCAAAAGAAAGCAATAACGGGGGGAGTGGTGGGAACAACGGCGCTAATTCAGGGGGGTCAGACTCAAACGTTGACGTGATTGGGATGGGAAGTAGTAATAAAAAATCACGCCATGAAAAGGAATACGGGTCCTCGCGCTACAACAACAATGAAAACGGAAAGGAAAGGGATAACAACCGGTTATTAGGAACAGGTGACCTTTCAACTTTGAAAGCTCCCGGAACTAATTTAAACAAACCAATAAAGACACAACAACCCCACTTTATGTCTTCTGTTGTTGTCGGGGATAACGGAAATGAGGATCGTTCACAGCCACCACCCCCATCCCACTTGAGTTTACTGCATCAAGTTCATGCAACGGGTTCACACCCTCTGCTGAAGCACTCCCCTACTTCCGGTCTTCACCCCTCTGTTCCAAAATCCGAACCGTTTCCTGGATTTGGGGACAACTGCTCAGCTCCGATTTCCAGTGGTAGTAGTGTAAGTACCAATTCGGGAGATACGGATGTTGGCGCTGATGTAAATGGACGGTTAAGTAATTCAGAGGGCGCCAAAGGTAGTTAATTACAATTTAAATATTAATTAGATATTTTGTATTCATGAGTAAATCCTTTAAACATTGCATTTTCCTTCGTAAAGGTTTCATGATGGCTCCATCCAGTAGCTCTCATGGGAATCCGCATCAACGGAGCTCTGCCAACCTTACTTTCCCTTTGGACCCTTGTCGTATCTGATCTCTTCAAATGCTTTGCAATTTAATTAAATAAATTAAGTACAACTTAAATAACCATTTTTGTTACATGCAAATACATAACTACGTTAAATCAAGTAATAAAAATGCTGCACATTGTAAAATTAAATTAAATTAAACTGTGAATTAATAGAGATATTGAAATTTCCATAAAATTAATTGTAATTTTAAAATTATTTTAGTTCTTCCAGTCATGTTACTAAAGTGAATGCGTATTTAATACCAAAAAATATAACTTTTGAACTTACTATTAGACTACTGCTTTAAACACTTTGTCAGTTTAAATATATTTAAGGAAGTTACTCCAAAATTAACTTTTAATTGTAATTAAAGATAGGGTTGAAAAATAGGTTTAGGGAATAATAATGATGTATGTACAATCTGTAAATAAATCAATTTTTAAACTCCAAATTCATTAAATTTGTGTATGATTTTCAATGTATCATGATGCCCACAATGCATGCATCACTTTGCTTATCATAAAGTTCATCATTCCCTGTCGCATTTTCCCGTGCCAAGACAACCGTGAGATGCAATTTATCTTCATATTATGTCGCAAATTTGTAAAAAATACTTTACACGAATGATTAAATAAATGCCAATTAATTCCGCAGATAGTTTGATATAGTTATATAAGTATAATGATTTATTCATTTATTTATCATTGTTTCCTTTGAAATACTAAAATGTTTATATTATGCATATTAATAATGATAAATAAAGAAATATTTTTCGTCGAATATATTTTTAAATGTTTTCTTTTTTTGGGATTATTTTCTGGCAAAAATCTGCAACAGATTTGCACATTTTAAATATCATTGTTTGCATGAATACTATATATTTTTTACATTCTGTAAACCTACTTAATATCTACAATTATATAAGGTGATCATAATAAAATCTGCTTTTCACTAAAACTCTACAACATATTCTTGTCATAATTCGGCTTCTCTATCGTAAGTGAATCCACGCGAAACTTTCTTTCAAATAGCTTCATTTTCTCTATCTTCCTCTTCGTCTTTCTTTTTTCTAGTACTACACAGTTCCGTCATTTACAAATGTTAAATGACATTAGTTAAGTGTAATAATTACATAACAATAATATGTTTATAGATATTGACCTTCGATAGTAACCGAAACGGAGTTCAATTTATTTTTATCACAAAAATATATCATTATTATGGGCATCATAATAATTATTTTCCATACGGTCGATATTATAACAATAATTACTAAAATTAATTTTATAACCAGTCAATCCTTCAACTGTCAAGCTCACACCGTCGTTATATTTAAATAGCTTTAGTAAAAAGAAGAAATAGAGTGCATAACCGTTCCAGTTAATTTCTCTTTATAGAAATAATTTACGTCGCGAACAGTGATTTTACTGGACAGTTAATTATAGTAATAAGTTGTTTTTATAAGTCATATTATAACAGTCAACAACAAGAATGCGGTAGTTTTTTACGTACAATTTACTAAAAAATCTGAGAAAAACGGCAAAAGTGTTTGTTCCAGATTGGAGAATGGTACAGTTCAAAGGCGTGTATTACATTTTGAATAACAATTAAAACTGATTGTTTCAAAACTACTTTCTGGATAGGAAATTCAAAACAAAATGGTTTTTAAATATTCAGTTCCACAAAACGTCTTTTAATTTGTTATACTTATCATTGTTTCCTTATATACTCTCTCCATTTTTAAATGTTCAACAAAATATAACCAGCTATATTTTAATTGCGTGAATATTTGTCCTAAAATACTTTGTAAAATCGCGAATAATTATTTTCAATAACATTCCCTGACAGGTTTATAACAAAAACAATTAATACAAAAAAATGTTAGCAACGTGTATTTGTTGATTTGATAATTATTATCGTGACTAAATTGGCGTATTAATTCAAAATTTTGAATTCTTTCCCTACGAATCAAAAGTAATATCGTAAAGGTATATAAGAACTCAAGCGTGGTAGGTTTTTAATAGTGCTAAAACATTTACTCTATTTAATTACTCAACAAAAATATACAATCAAGACTGAAAAAGGATTATAAAAAAGTGCAACAGGAAAAACGGTGAATCTGAAGGAATAAAAAACAATGTAAATAAATAAATTAATAATCGCAGGTATTCATTTAGATTTTGTGCAATTATTGACGTACCCCTATTATGTAACAAGTTCTTGATTTAGCTAAAATCCTAATGATTTTAAACAGTAAATGTATTTATTAAACTTTCTGATCTAATTAAGATTGCTTCTTGATACACGTTTCACTAGATAGAATCCAGTGTAGATCTTACTTTAAAATATACTGTAGTTTTTTTGTATATTAATTAATTACTGTTTTTATTTCAGTTTAATAAACAGGATTTACTTCGCACCAAGTGCGTTTAGTTTTTAATGTACTGAGCTAGTTTTTTAAGAACTTGTGCAGCTCTATCTGGTAAAAAATGTCAGCAAAGTTTCTAATTAAGTACTTAATTAATATCGTTCATAAACCGTGTTTTAAAATAATGAAACATGTGTTAGGTTAACTGACTAATTTTGGACAATGAATTGCTGTTTGATGTGTGGAGCCAGAAACTAGTGCGGTTTCCAAAAACGACTTGTAGGAATTTTGAATTACAATATAGATTTGCGTAGGGTAAAAACAAGCACTTTCTTGAGTCCTGTCAATAACTTGGATCACTTTTAAACTCTGCACAAAAGGTAACGACAATAGTTATGTAAATATCCGGAAATAAAAAAGTTTTAAAATACATTAGTTCTTCAGTGTTTAGACAGTTAATTGCTGTTCGATAGCTTCGATAGTCTTTTTTGGCATCCGTAGACTTAATATTAATTGTTGAATTAGTTTAAATGTGATATTATTTCCAGAATAATATTTTAATAAATACTTCTAAACTACATTACTGATTTCTCTTTCTTTTTTGAAGATTTTTCCATTCCGTTTTTGTGCAAATGATGGCTTCCCCCTCCTCCCCCTGACGACGACAGCGACGAGCGAGCATTACTACTAAAATTTGGAGGAGGGAGGGAATTTCCATGTAAAGCTGAGCCGGAACTACTTCCACTTTTCGAACTTTTATCTTTCGATTTCTTAGAATCTCTAGAGGCTGATGACGACGAAGACTCCTTGGAGGGTTTGGAAGCTTCCTTGTTTTTCCCAAGTTTCATCGTTAAACCGTCAAACGGTGATATAAAGCGGTATTGATCTTTTGATTCTTTATTACACGTTAGGCAAGGGCCAAACCCTGGACAACAAGGGGTTGACTCGTCAGAAGGAGACGCAGGTTTGATCACGGAAGTGTCATATTTAAAATCTTCATCAACAGAACTAACCCGTTCTTTGTTGGATATTTTCACTTTTAAACTAGTTACTGAAGGGGTAGAATTTGTCGTTGATGATGAGCTATTGGATTTACTGGAAGAATGACGAGATATGGATGGCTGCACTGAACTACTGCTTTTGCCGTCCCCAATTTTTATTTTGATTTTGTGACTGGAAACATCGCTGCCCGTTTCTGGAGTGGAGAATGTTGAAGAAGAATGCTTATCTTTCGATCTGTGCTTATCTTTCTTCTCTTTCTCCTTTTCTTTCTCTCTGTCCTTATCTTTATGCTTATCCTTCTTATGTTTCTTCTCCTCCTTGTGCTTATGCTTATGTTTCTCTTTCTTATTCTTCTTTGATTTTTTACTATGAGAGTCATCATCCTTCCCTTCTTTCTGAGGAGAAAAGTTTATCTGACCACTATTAGCATAGCCGAAGCTGGGTTGTTGCTCCACTTCAACTTTTGGTACAACTAAGGCATCCCTTTTGTGTCCATCTAGGGCGGCCGGAGCTGGTGAAATACTTGAGGGAGCTGAGCTTCCTGGGGTAAATTCTGGACTAAATAGTGAAGCAGTTCGTATATTATTTGTAACCGGCAGACTTTCACTTTTAACCGCTACGTCGTTTATTGGTTGCAAGAGATCTGGCGTTTGGAATTCCACTGCTGGATTCATTCTACGAATATCAGGTTTAATATCTGCTGCTGTTGAAGATGAACCAAACACTATGCCTTCGGAAACTGAGTTTCCGTACGAATTCAGAGAGGACCTATCCGGCACTTTATTATTATAACTTTGCGTTGGCCCGTCTACAGCAGAAGGGGAGAACTGACTGGTTGGGGGCAATCTCTTTGCAGAGTCGGATAGTTCTTCGGGAGAGAACAGAGAGTTTGTGGATAAAGCAGGAATGGGGGCTGAAGAAGAGGAGTAATTATCAGGTCTTGGGCGTTTGTTATTGCTTACAGATCCTGAGCTGCCCATTGACATTTCTGCGTGGCGTCGTTTCCTTCGATCTTCAATTGAAAGGATTGTAGAGTTGTTGCCAAAATCACCGAAACCGTCAGAGTGAAACTTGCTAGCACCTGAATCTTGTTGACTATTGTGGCCCATAGTGCTGCTGCTGATTGATGATGGTGGTCTAAATGTAGGTTTGGAAGGCACGTGAGAGTCTCCAGTTCCGGATCCACTGCTTCCACCTACAAAAATAAAATTGATTTTATTTGTTTTTGATAATACTAAAAAGTTAGAAATTATCCATTTGATTAACTATTAATGGAAAGATTTCTCTTTACCTGAGGAACCAAGTGTATCATTATTGTTCCCATTTGTAGCGGTGGAAGCCCCGTGTGGCATGCTTCGTTTCCCATCTGGAATTTGCATATTCCTATGTCGATTTGCTTCAGATGAAGAATTGTCCATGTACGGCATCTTTGGATTTGATGAACTACTTGACCTGTCCTGATCTTGGCCCAGGTATGGCATATTATGATGAGATGAGCTCCTTTCTCCAGGTCCGTGTAATGGAGGCATTCCTGGGGCACTGGAATGATGTCTGCCGTCTAAAATATTTTAGATTCATTTAATTAAATATTATAACTGCAAAATAAATCAGTTTAAACGTTTCATCGCCTAAATAAAATAAATTAACTAAAAAGAATGAAAGTGAGATGGCTCAGACGTTAGACGATATATACGCACGATATGCATGTTATCTTCGATAAAGTTTTCCCCAAATTCCCGTTTGATCATTATTTTTTGCTACCCTCCACAGCTTTTGGAGAGTCAAATATTAAAAAGAGTTTACCAATTAGTGAAAAATAGTAAGTTACTTACCCTTACTCATCATTTTGTCATGCGGCGGCCTTTGATGATTTTGGGAATGGTGTACATTAGCTGGGTTGACTCCATCCCGTTTTGCCATACCAAACTCAGGACGTCCCTGCAGCATAAAGACATTATTAAAATTAATTAAACCCGGAAGTAGTTACACATCACCTAAATTAAACACATATTAACTCGCAACTAAAATTGTAATTAAATGTAAATAGAAATGCAATAAATCGTAACGAACATCGTAAGGTTTCTTCATATTGTGTGACTGAGATGATGAATGGAACATTGCTGGATTCGGATTCTTCACAGCTCCAGGCATAGGATTTGGGATTTTAGGAGCTCCAGACGGGGGCATATGTGATGGTTTGGACGGATTATGCGGTGGCATTCCCTTAATAGAATTCGACGACGGGTATGAAGGATGCGAAGAAGGATTTGTGGAGCCTGGCAAAGGTGGTTTGGAATGCATACCGTGCCCATGATGGGGTTGGCTACTTGACGACGATGATTGCATGTTGGGACGACTACCACCGTGGGGATACTGTCCATGCGGTACGTGACCATGAGCGGGATAGGGATTTTTCGGGTGTGAATGATGCGGGTGATGAGGATCCTTGCTCATTGGCATTCCAGGATGTGGAGGTTTCCCTGAAGATGAGTGACTGGAAGGATGTGCATGCGGCGGATGAGAAGTACCATGCGACGACGAAGAGGATGAAGACGACGACGAGTGTTTGTTTGCGTTGCTACCTGGCGCCCCAGGGGGATACGGAACCTTCATCGGATGATGCGACATTGGCATTAAGTGCGGTCTAGGTTTCCCAGGAACACCTGGTTGTTGTGAACTACTAGATTTCTGAGCTCCTTGTCTCTTCGGTGAAGGAGACCGGGACCTTGAATGGTGTTGACTTGGGCTCGAATCAAATCCATGATAAGGTCCGGACGTGAGCGATAGCGCAGAAGCAGCGTTATTTAAACTATTAATCTTCTTTTTCAGTCGTGACGGAGACTTGTTAAAAATTTGGAGAAAGTCAGTCGTCAACTTTTCTAACAGCTCCGTGGTTACCGTGTCGTCTACATACCAAAACCAGTCCTTTCCCTCTTTCGACCTTGGAATCTCCCAACTTGACCATTTGCAAGCTAAGTGGATGCAAACACATGCAACCACTGTGGGTTTGTATTGGAGACACATTGTGGTCAAGTGAAGACTGTTTGTTGCCATAAAATACGAAGTTTGAGCTAAGTCTTTGCTTGCCCGCACTAATTGGCAACATTTTACAACGTGGGTGTGAGGATGGTCAATTGCTACGTCGAATCCAAGCGTTTGAAGTAAAATATTTTCGTTCATCACCAGCTCTGCGGACTGTTCCAAGTATTGCTATAAAACGAGTTCCACCATTTTTAGATAGACATATTTACAAGCTTTCCAAAAATGCTAGAACTTTGCGTTTTCACCAAGTACATATTTTTGTGGTAACCCAAAGCAAAAAAGAAATTTTACCTCAGATTTTGAGTCCATTTGAGGTTGGTGGTCACGGTGAAGACAGTAGTGCGCTACTTTTATCACATGTTCCAACTTTCGAGGTTGCTCTTCCACCTTCGCAGCGAGAAATATCGACGCCGCGGATATCGCGTTTCGGTGGAATTGTGTAAACGAGTGGAACATATAGAAACGATGCATGTACACGATTGCTGTGTTTATACAGAGTTGATTTCTAAGAAAGAATAAAAATCACGCAATTTAAAACAACATACTAATAAAAACAATTTTCAAATTTAAAACGTAATTATTATTTGTTAATTTATAGCTAGTCAACCAAAAAAATTTAAACTTATATTTTACAATTTTGGGTCTCATGTTGCTGATCTACGTTTAAATCTAACTTTAGCACTTGCACATATCGAATTTGCTAATTTTAATTGAAATAAATAACTACTGCGCATAATATTATGGGCGTTCTTTTTCTACTATAAATTATAATTAACTTATGTATTTGCGCAAGTGATTTTTTATATAATACATAAAAGGCTACCATATTATTATAATTATAATATTTGACGTGTTTTATTCAAAATTCTTGTATTTTAAACACTGGAATAATTAGAATTTAAAGCTCTGTGTCCCATTCTATTTATTTGATTAAAAAGGAGACCCAAGTATTTCTTTCTTCAAATTCAAATTGTTTTTAAAGAGAATTTCTTACACTTGAAGTCGTTGTCCAATATCCTGAATAAAATTAGCAGACTGCTGTCGATAAGTCAACTCCTTATCCGCATCAACTCCACTTTTTCGACTAGGTGTAGTGTCCAACCTCTCCTTGGGGAAGTACCACCGATCGGGATCAGTCCTGGTCAGCGGGGAATCACTACCGCCGCTACTCCCATCATCGCCGCCGCCGATGGGTGGGAGAAGTGGCGGAGGAGCCGTTGCGGATATCATCATCCCGACCCCTTGGAACTTCCAACGGAAACAATAAACCCTCCCAGGTTTGCTTGTTTTTTAAACAACACGGTTTAATCTTTTAAAATAACTGAAAAACAGACAGTTACACACTGAATATTTTTTCCTCACATTATTGTACCTTAAATACTTGCACTTTCTCTGCACTTTTCGTAAATAAAAAACTCAAAGTAAAACGTATTTGGCAAAACTGGAGAAGCTTTAATTGCTAAAATATCTTCCTAATTTTAAAAAGCCTTGATTAAATTAATTTTTCTAATTTTCCAAGCTGAGAGGCAGCCTAGATAGAGGTGATGAAACAGAAGGTACCTCTAAATAAAATCCTGTAGGTTTTTTTATTGGAAGACACGTAAAGTTGTACAAGCGGAATAGCGTATTTTGAATATAATGTTATCTCTTATGACGAGACATTTTCAAGTGAAAATATCCGTAAATGTATTGAGTATGGTGGGAAGGCGGAACGGTATGCTTTTTTCAAAACGTATACGGCTCTAGGATTTACCTGAACGGCGCATATTGTACGCAGCATCATACATGAAAATACACAGGTTTTTAACAGTATTAGCGTGGCAAAGTACTTTCATGTAACTTCTTCATCCACGTTTTCATCTATGTTCTTTGCATAATTAATCTCAACCTTTGCCTTTAATTAAAATGTGTGCATGGCTTTGCAATTCCTATTGTTAAGCATACACAAGTATTTTATAAGCCTGAAATCGCTATTTACGTTTTTCGCACTGAAGATGCCCTGCAGTGAGATTATGCAATGTTTCAAATTATTTGTTATCTTTAATTAACATTATACATCGGGGTAATCTGATTCGTTTTCATTAGCTTCAGAAGTTAGTTTAATAATGAATGAGATGTAAACAAGTTGCTTTCATATATTTCATATATCATAGCAAAAATAACGTTTTGATTGGAAAATTGCTTAAATTGTAAAAGGTTAATGAATAAGTCTTTAAATACAAGAGTTGAGTGGGGTTAATTAAAAAATGTTTTGAGGAAGCTTTCTTTTTTAGAAACCCCTTTCCTTTCTCATACCTCTTTTTCAAACAGGTAAACTTTGACGTCTATTATGCCGAGTATATGGATGAGAATGGGATATACTTTTACTAATGTTATGTAGACGGTTAGCAGACTTGTGCAGTGAGGATAACCCATGTACCTGCGATGTCAGAATGTCTGGGATAAGAGGGCTACGTATCCTAGGAGACGGTCGGTTTTATTCTCAATGTGCCCCAATCACAAAAATATCCTTTCGCTCCTCAAACAAAACTTAAATCAACACAATAATAATATTATTTGCTGGTAAAAGACGCTGCGCTGTGTGACGTTCCATCCGTAAAAAAATAATTGTTAATTATAATTAATTAAAATATTTACTATATAACGATTTGTTCAAGACAATGGCTTCTGGTCAAAACGTGATTCAGGAGCGGAATCAAGGTATAGATTATTAATATTTTCCTTATTGGCCGGCTAATTCGCAATACAAAAAATATTTTTATATCTTCTTTAAATTTTCTTTAATTTTTCTAACTTTTAATTTTTTTGTTTAATTAAATAGATGCTACAATATATGTTGGTGGACTTGATGAAAAAGTTTCCGAAAGTTTGCTGTGGGAGCTGTTTGTTCAGGGAGGACCTGTGGGTAAGTCTGAAAATTAAAAGTGGATTTAAATTTCAAATGTTTTATAGATTCTAAAATAAAATACTTTTCTTTTCAGTGAATGTGCACATGCCTCGTGACAGGGTTTCGTTAAATCATCAAGGTTATGGGTTTGTAGAGTTTATCAGTGAGGAAGACGCTGATTACGCGATTAGGATTATGAATATGATTAAGGTACAAATCTTTTATTCATGATTAAAACGTTTGTTTTTCACTAGATTTTCCTGGAATTACCTTTTTTGTATTGCCTCGTCGTGACATGCGATTTCTTGTTTTTTAGTTATACGGGAAACCTATCAGAGTCAATAAAGCATCCGCACACACGAAAAATCTCGATGTAGGGGCCAACGTTTTTATCGGAAACTTAGATCCTGAAGTGGATGAAAAATTATTGTACGATACTTTTTCAGCGTTTGGAGTGATCCTACAGACACCCAAGGTATGGATATTGTCAATATTGCTAAATTGAAAAAATATTTTACGGTTGTCAAATAAATTTTAATTTTTGCAGATTATGCGAGATCCGGAGAGTGGCAATTCAAAAGGATTTGCGTTTATAAATTATGCAAGTTTTGAAGCATCAGATGCTTCAATAGATGCAATGAATGGACAGTATCTTTGCAATAGGCCAATTTCAGTGTCGTATGCATAC
>JAANSO010000723.1:0-24304 GCA_036507315.1 Lepidocyrtus fimetarius
GTAATTTTATTTTAAGGATAATGTTGTTAAAAACCTCAACACTGAGGTCAATTTATCCACTATGTCTTTTTGTAAAGAGTGTATTTAAATCAGTTACGAATAAATTAAATTAAATTAAATTAAATTAAATTAAATTAAGTCTTAAATCTTTTAAACGTTAGCATATTCTTGATCAATAAAAAACAGGAGGATTGCGAAAGACGTCATCTGAAAGTTTTTCCATTCTTTATTCATCTTTTTAACAAAAACCCGTTATGTATTCTGCTCCTATCTTGTGAATTTTTTATTCTTGTCCCCATTTATTCTTTTTTATTTAATTTTAGTTATGTTCTAAGATTCACCAGCTTCCAGGATAGAAATAGTAAAGAATAATATATGTTTGCTTTGTACTCTGTTGTTCTTTCCTGTCTTTATTTAGTGAACGCTCCTTTCATTCATCGGCACTTCTTCAATATTTTACCTATACCTCCCATAAGAACAACAAATTAAATATTTATTTTCCCTCCAATTGCATCCCAAAAACAAGTAATCGCTCACACTCACGTGCTTAAATTGTTTTTCTTAACGAGATTGGAGCAAAACGAATGGTTCAGTTTAAACTTTTTTACGAATTTTTGTTAAGGACCATGGCAAAAACTTATCTTAAAATAATTTATTATATATGCCATGTTTTATTTTTAGCAGCATTTTAAGTAAACACTGAAGTAAATTTTGTATTCCAGTTTTGGAAAAATAAAAATGCCGTCATATTGACCAGTAAAATTTAAAAAGTTGCAAAAAATTCATTTTGTATCATTCCATCAAAAGTAAAAAGGTCTGAAAACAAGGTTTTGTTCTTTTTTTTGGACGGACGCCAGAAATGGGATAAAATGGAAAACCAAGTTCCACTATCATTATCATTTATACCAATGCAAAAACATCAAAACAAAAGCTTTTTGTTATTCGCAACTCATCAGCCAAAAAATTTAAACTATCCGTAAAATCAAAAGTTGTGTAAAGCCATTCGGGTGTAGAATGAATGCGTTTGAAAATTGGCCAAACCCAATAAAAATTCAAATATGTTGCGCTTTGCCCTTGCCCCGTCTTAAAATAAATTGGTTTTTGCAGGGAGAAAGCAGCAATTCCGCCTTGAGCTTTGTTTCAGTAAAACCTTTGAAAAATAGGAACGTGAATTTAGCAAAATCACACTTTCTTTTTTAGTCTGCTTTGCTTTCTCAATGCTACTTAACTAATTAAAACCAGTTAAAAATAAATATCTGACCATAGATTCGAATTCCGCGCTATAAAATATCCCTATTCCACATCACTCATTGACAGAATAGGTTTTTAATTATTGAAACTTTGTCAGACTACACAAATACATTGAATTCTCATCTGCAGAAGTGCATCTTACATGAATTGCCCCAACAAGTACGTTGCACTACATAAAAGTAAATGACGTGCAGCGAGGACTGTCAAAAGCAAAGCAAATGTTTCGCTTATTTGCATGTTAAACAAAGAGCGGACAGAGACGCAGATTTGCATAATCTGCATATTTAATGGGCTCTTTTAGAAAGCTGAAGAATATTCAAGAAAGATTTGAAAACTTCTAGAACGTTCGATTGATTGCTGGAATGTTCTGTTCATTTCTTTTAAGGAGCAAACTCATTGAGCTTTACGGTCGATCGTAGCAGGAAAATCCAGCAGCGTTTTTCGAGCTCACTTGCAGCAAACAGTCGCTGGCTGTTCGATTTTCCCTCTCCGCTCTGCTGTGCTTTGCTGAAGCTTGGCCGTCGTGCTCAGTTGCGAGCTGTTTCAATACTAAAAGTATTTGCTCTGATCTGCTTTTAGCATTGGGGAAGCAAGGCAAATCTTGCTCCCCATGCTCATTGAGAAATGCAATGAGCACGAAAAAAGTAGACGGTCGCTGACGGCCGGAATAAAAAGCACCCAGCAGCTGACGACTTGCTCAGTGAGTTTCCTCCTTTATAACAAAACGCACAAATACATTGAATTCTCATATGCACAGATGCATCTTACATGTCAGGACCGAGCAAGTACGGTGCACTAAAACTAAAAATGACTTGCAGCGTTCAATGCAAAAGGCAAAGGAATTTTGCTGCTCAAGCCTCGTTTGCATGTTAAACAGAGAGCGGACGGAGATCAGATTTGCATATATTGCATATTTAATGAGCTCTGTTTAAACCTAACACCGGCAATTTTCAGCTTCGGAGATGAGCTCGGCTGCTCGCTCGGGGTGATGTTTTGTTCAATTTTTGATATCTCACGCAAAATTGGAAAAGAGCAAAGAGGAGACTCTTCTCAATTTTCATTTTTCCATTCAAAACTCCGTTCCGAAATGAGAAACACAGAAAAATGAACACATCGCATGTAATATCCTTTTATGGATAGTTGGCTACACTGCACAAGCACGATGTATCCTTCTGTACACGAAGCAAATGAACAAATGAAGCTATTGGGAATTGATTTCCTTTGTTTTTGCAATGCACAAAATATAGATTTAAGGGTAATTTTAGGTGAGGAATCCGATTGTGCCTACAAAATTTAAATGTGTTTAGGAAAACAAGTTATTTACGCTTCTTCACCGGATATTTCCGGACTTCTTTTCCGACACGTTCCATTTATAAAACCATTTTTTGTGAGAAATGCGGTGTACTACATTTAAAAAATGATGACCTAATGCCTGTTCTACAGTTCTAATTTCAAATTAGTTTAGCAAACAAAAATATACTAAATTTTGTGGCGAGTTAAGCATTCGTGCAAAAAATTAGGGTAAAAACCGAACAAAAGACGAATTTCCCCTAAAACGTGCAAAATTAACAAATGAATGAACTTTTTAAAAACTTTATCTATGTATTTCCCTTTATTTTTAACCTGTAAAAATCAAAACCACTATTAAAAAACTGGCATCTATTTAAATTCTACAAATGTGTTTCGCATTTCTTTTTTACAGCGTCACTGCTTTTATGAAAACGTTTATTTTCCATGCAATTTCATTTTCCTATTCTTCCACCATGAAAACCAGAAAGAAAAAGAAGAACAAGAAAAAATTTTCATAAAAATCTATGCTTTTAGAAGAAAACGTAGGATTTTTTTAACTTTTGGCTTAACTCTATATTTACCGATGAAGGATTCATTTTTGCTGCTGTCAACTTTCACGCACATTACACAAAAATAAAAAATATCAGACAACAGAGTTTTAAAAGCCATCCAAAGTGCAAAGTTTGTGCTTTGAAGTCATCAAAAAATGTTCGCAGGTTAATTTATATTTCAATAAAAAATAAAATTGACCAACTTTCTTTTAATATTTTTGGGTCAAAGTAAACTAATTTATTTAATCTAATACAGGTTTTAAATAATAAAGCAAAAATTTATTTTTAAACTTTTAACAGAAACAAAGACCGTGCAGATAACTTGCGGCAAAACCCCATTTTCAGGATCACTTTTTAAGACACTCTTTCCCTGTTCAAGGCAAAACCCGAACTGACTGGCTTTCCATCCCCTGCTGCCGAGTTTTTGCTGAAAAGCTAAATTCTTTCCTTTCATTCGAACACGTGCTTACACTTGTAAAGCAACTATCAAAATAGAGAATGTCTACTCTTTGTTTTTTCTCAATATTTGAACATTCTATGGCAGCTTGCTAATGAGCTAGACGAGACTTTAACAGAGCCAGTAGCATTCAAAAGAATCTAATTATTCCAGGTAAAATGATTGAAAAAAAACTTAAGGAGATTTCAGACAAATCTTTTTTTATGGTTAATTCTGTTATGCATGATTTTGTAAGTAACCTCATTTTCTTAATTGCGCTCATTTCAACTTCTTCAGAACATAATGATGATGAATAAAATTAAAAAACAAGTATGTTTCATTCCAAAAGCGAAAATGCATTTTTATATATTATTACAATCTACTTACTAAAGGTGTAACACGCAGCTTTTTCTTTGTAGTCATTCTCAAATAAATTTTTAAAAAGTTACATCCATTTTGCATTTTTTATTTTTATTATTACTAATAATAAATTTGGATATATCTCAATTTTTCTAAAACAATGAGTTATTCGATTTGATTCCACTGGTAAAAAAATTAGGATTATTTTTTTAAATTATAGTTTCTGAAATCCATTTTTGCCAATCTCTTAAACGCCCGTATATTCTTCATAAATAGAGACAAAAGAAGTTGACGACAGGTGCGATGTCTCCTATAATTTGCTTTTGATTCATTTTCTTGTCTCTTTAACCAAACCACTTAAATTGTCTGCTCCTGTCTTGTCAATCTTATATTCACGAGTTGACTTTGATTTTTGAAATTTATCATTTTTTCTCATACTTTCCTTGTCTATTATATAAAACACTTATGCTACCATTGGGCTTTCTTTTGCTTGAAGGCATTTTTGTGTAAATTCTGGATAAGAACCCTGGTTCTCTGAAAAAAGAAATTGGGAAAAGGTAAAAGCAGGTTAAACTGGCACATCTCTCAAGAAGAAAGTATTTTATTGCACACAGGAATAGATAGTAATATATGATTCTGTCAAAGTTTTTACTTTCTTTTCAAAGTTTATAATTGAAAAGCAACTACCTGAACAAGAATGGCTACTGCTTGATATTTGTACTATTTAAGCATACTAGCAGCTCGTTTATGAGCTAGATGAGACTTTAAAGAAGCCGTTAGCATTCAAAGGAATCAAATTTTTCTTAAAAGGAGGAAACCGATTAAATCGTATTCACAAGGAACCAAAAAATGGTAAGGCGGAGGGTAATGCTGTTATGCAAGATTAAATAAGCTCATGAATTTCTTCATTGCTTCGATTTCAACTTCATTCGAGCCTTATGAATAAAATGATGATGAATTAAGTCAATCAGTGAAGTCAGGTTTGTATCATTCCAAAAGCGTAAATGCATCTTTGTATAATATCACAATACTACTTACTTCAGATGGAAGGTTTTGATTTTATTTTAGTCAATCCCAAATAAATTAAGTGGGTACAGTTTATCCCTTTTGTACTTTTTATTCTTAATGTAAATAATAAATTCGGATACATCTTCAAATATTTCTAGAACAAAAGTTAGTTGATTTGATTTGATCAATTAATGATGTGAATTTGCACTTGTTTGGAATCACAGTCATGTTTTATATCATTCTTATTTTTATTTACTATAGTTGCTGAAATCTTTTATTCTTGCTTATACATTCTTGTCCCTGCTTTTTCTTGTTTCATTTGTCATTTTTCAGACTTTCACCGCCTTTTCAAACACAATTTTGTGCGTTCTTAGCCGGCATTTAGAAAAAAGCAGGTTGCATTGAGTTTAGACGAAGGTAAAAAAGGTTCAGCTTGTTCATTTCTCAAGAAATTTTTATTGCAGAATTCCGACCTGGTCCATTTTCCTCCTTTATTTATTTTTTGATTCATTTGTCAAAATAGATTCTTACCAAGTAAGAACTGCAGAAAATATACCTGTTTTTGTATTTTTATCAAAGAAGTTCTTTCAATCTGGTTTTTTGTTGTCCAAAAAAATGTATAAAAGTTTTACAGGCAAAATTCAAGACTTTAGTTAGTAATGAAGATTTTTGTATACAATTATAAATGAACTCTTACAGTAGCTGCTTTTAAAAGCCTGCAAAATATCCATCTTTACTGGATTTTACTCTGGAGTGGGTTTCATATCTCGGGCAAGAAAATATATAATGATATTTTGTCGAAGCTTTTATTGCCTTTATAAAGATTTTTATCCTGTGCATTAAATACTAGAATTAGATGATAAGGGGACTTTCATCTAGTAGCATTAAAAATAAAATTATGTTCAATTAAGTCTTAAATCATTTAAACGCCAGTATATTCTTGATCAATAAAAGGACAGGAGAATTGCGAAAGATGTCATCTAAGAATTTTTCAATTTTTGTTCATCTTTTTAACCAAACCAGTTATGTCTTCTGCCCCTGTCTTGTGAATCTTTTATTCTTGTCTCCATTTGCTTCCCTGCTTTCATGTTAGGTTTACTATTACGTATTTCTCAGACTTTCATCGTATTTGTTTTGTAAAACACTGTCTTGTATTCCCATTGGATTTTTAATGTTTGAAGTCATCTTTGTACACAAAGCTGCTTAGGGGAAGTTTTTCGACTAATTTTGACCTCCATTTTAAATAAAAATTTGTAATTTGTACAATAAAATTATTCTTCATGCACTATTTATTTTATTTTATTGTTTTCTGTTAATTGTTGGATAAAATCTTGTCATGTCAAATTCCGCCAAATTTTATAGAATTTCCGAAGTAAACCTGGATCAATCCAAAAACCAAGAAAAACACCAGAGGGGAATCTTATTGGGAGTATTTGTTTTAATTTTGAGAAAAATCGGTTAAAAAATGAAGAAATGGCGTTTCTCCTAAGGACCCTCATTTTCTCCAAAGGGGAGGGGTTGCCCACTATGCAAAGTTAAAATTGACTTGCACTGTGGGGCAAATCAGCTCAACTTTTTATCTGATTTCTTGTAATAATAATTAGAAATGCTCATTTGATTCAACTATCCAAACCTTTCCTTAAATGCTTGATTACCCTCTTAATTAAATAGGACGACATTTTAAAATTCTTTTTTTTATTTTACTTATCTTCTAAGATTCGCCAGTTTCCACGATAGAAATAGCAAGAAAGAATAAAATATGTTTGCTTTGTACTCTGTTGTTCTTTCCTGTCTTTATTTAGTAAGCGCTCCTTTCATTCATTGGCACTTCCTCAACATCTTACCTTATCCTGCTACCTCACAAGAGCAACAAATTAAATATTTATTTTCCCCTCCAATTACATCCCTAAAACAAGTAACCGCTCACACTCACGTGCTTAAATTGTTTTTCTTAACGAGATTGGAGCAAAACGAATGTTTCCGTTTAAACTTTTTACGAACTTTTCTTAAGGACAATGCAACGTATCTTAAAATATTTTAATATAAATGCTACGTTTTATTTTTAGCAACATTTTAAGTAAACACTGAAGTAAATTTTGTATTCCAGTTTTGGAAAAATGCCCTCGTTTTGGCCAGTAAAATTTAGCACTTTTTAAATTAAGATTAAGTTAAAAAGTTGCAAATTCATTTTGTATCATTACTTAAATGTGCTTAAGTTCCAAAGGAACCTGGATTATGATGATGCGTTTCGCCTGGGAAGAAAGGATAAAAACTCTGCAAGACCCTTGTTGATAAAACTGGTTCGAAAAAGGGACAAGATGCAATTGCTCTCCTCCCGTGGCTCATTAAAAGGAACTAGCATACGGATTAATGATGACATGACCAATAGGCAACGTGACATAAGGAAAAAACTCTCGGACGCGTACAAAAAAGAATGGGAACTCGATAATGCCGTTAGGAGACGTTTCAAGGGGGACCTTGAAACGATCATAAAAAATGGGGAAGTTTTGCGAATTCTGGGAATCAATAAGGATGGCATACTCGGAACAATATAGGAATTAGCGCCTGTGAAGACACATAGTTTTAATCTAGTTTGTACTCACTTTAATCTTAGGGGCATAAATACATTTTTTAGTTTAGTTGATAATGATAAAGACTTCTTAAATTCATCACACGTTTTAGTTTTGGTAGAAACATGAAATACAAACAAAGATATAAATTTAAAATTAAAACATTCCTTTGTTAAATTTGAACAGTTTGCAGAAAAACAGCATGACAAAGGTAGACCTAGTGGTGGTATTTTAGTACTCTTAGATAATGTTATTTTTAAGGACAGTAAAATTGTGCATAACGAAAAGGGTATTTTTATCATTAGAGCGCACGATGCGCGTGATAGAAACTCTCTTTTTTATTTTGTTGCTGTGTACCTGCCGCCGACCGAACCAAATGTTAAAAATAAGCTTTCCTTTTTGGCAGAAAAAATAGAAGCTTTTAGAGATGCGGATAAAAATGCAAAATTTATCGTTCTGGGTGATTTTAATTGTAGAACTGGTAGTATAATGGATTTATGTAGTCAAACTCATTTTTACGCTGCAAATATTACGTCAGAAAGAGATAGCCTTGATAAACATGATTCTGTAAAGGGGCATTTTTTACTTTCAGTAATGGATTCTTTAAATTTTGTGCTTCTAAATGGCAGGACAAAGAAAGATATACCTGGCAAATATACCTATGTAAGTGAGCAAGGCAACAGTGTAGTAGATCTATGTTTTATTATGTTACCTCTTTTGAAATTAATGAAGTGATTGTATCTGATCATTTCCCAATAAGGTTATGTTTGGGAAATGCAGCGAAAAATTTAACTATTTTGCCACATAGCAAGTTAAGGTGGTTACCCAATCGACATGAGATTTATAAAAGTTGTCTAGATGTGCAGATTCGTAATAGCTTAGCTCACAACTATGACTCGTTTTTTAATGCAATTGTAAATGCAGCAAAGCAGTCAGGAATGATGAAACAATCTTTTCAAAGCTCTCGCGTGCATAAAAAGTGGTTTGACTCGGAATGCAGGTTGTATAAAAGGAAAATAATATCATTATGAAAAAGAGCTAGAAAAAACCGGTGGTGTACAGAGTTTGTTGTTGAGTTTATAAAAGAAAGAAAAAAATACAATGGATTGTGCGCAAAAAAGAAAAAATCCTACACTGATACTATCATTAAGAATTTTAGTAATACCTCAGTTAATATTCCTTTCTGGCAAGCTGCTAAACATTTCAAACCTAGAAACCCAATGATAAACCCAATAAATGAAGCTGAATGGGGCAGAGGCCCGGGACCCGAATAACCCGAATATACCCGCGACCCGAATAACCCGAATATACCCTGCACCCGAATACTTTACTTTCTCCAAAATATTGCTGTGCCTAGAGTTCTGTGCTGGGTGAAAGTGGTGTAGAAAAAAAGTTTAAACAATTGCCTTTCTTTTGACAACTTGCAATTTCTGAAGAAAGTTACACAGGCTGAGTTCTGATGGTCTAAAGCGAAGCAAAGTCAGTGAAAGTACCCGGGACCCGAATACTTTAGAAAATTTGGTAGCCGAATATGCCCGCGACCCGAATATCTTCAAATTCTGATGAAAGTCTCAGAACTTTCACCCGAATATGCCCGGGACCCGAATATGCTCAGAATTTGTTGAAAGTCACAGAACTTTCACCCGAATATGCAAATTAATGCATAAATAATGAGCTAATTTGCATAAACTACAAAGTTGTAGAGAATTCAAAGCTGATTCAGAAAATGTTGTTGAATATGCAAATTAATGCATAAATAATGAGCTAATTTGCATAAAATCCAAAGTTGTAGAGAATTCAAAGCTTATTCAGAAAATGTCGTTGAGTATGCAAATTAATGTATAAATAATGAGCTAATTTGCATAAAATCCAAAGTTGTAGAGAATTCAAAGCCGATTCAGAAAATTTCGTTGAAGACGCAAATTAATGCATAAATAATGAGCTAATTTGCATAAAATCCAAAATTGTAGAGAATTCAAAGCTGATTCAGAAAATGTCGTTGAATATGCAAATTAATGCATAAATAATGAGCTAATTTGCATCAAATCATTACATGAAAGAAATTTGAAGTTTAATAGCAAAATGATGTCGTTGATACCAAATCTTGTATAAATAATTAACTAGTTTGCCAAAAATACCAATACACAATTATTGTTTGCAATTTTTAATTATTTTTCAAATTATTTGCATATTCAACGGTATTTTGTGAATATACCTTGAATTCTCATCATTTTTGTATATTATGCAAATTAGCTTTTAATTTTTGCATTAATTTGCATATTCAACGCAATTTTCTGAATCAGCTTTGAATTCACTACAATTTTGTATTTTATGCAAATTAGCTTATTATATATGCATTAATTTGCATATTCAACGACATTTTCTGAATCAGCTTTGAATTCTCTACAACTTTGTAGTTTATGCAAATTAGCTCATTATTTATGCACTAATTTGCATATTCGGGTCCCGGGCATATTCGGGTGAAAGTTCTGAGACTTTCATCAATATCTGAGCATATTCGGGTCGCGGGCATATTCGGGTGAAAGTTCTGTGACTTTCAACAAATTCTGAGCATATTCGGGTCACGGGCATATTCGGGTGAACGTTCTGTGACTTTCATCAAATTCTGAGCATATTCGGGTCCCGGGCATATTCGGCTACCAAATTTTCTAAAGTATTCGGGTCCCGGGTACTTTCACTGACTTTGCTTCGCTTTAGAAGGTTAGAACTCAGCCTGTGTAACTTTCTCCTGGATGTGAAAGCTATCAGAAGAAAGAAAATAGTTCAAACTTTCTTTCTACACCACTTTCACCGAGCACAGAGGTCAAGCAACTTAAATATTTTGGAGAAAGTAAAGTATTCGGGTGCGGGGTATATTCGGGTTATTCGGGTCGCGGGTATATTCGGGTTATTCGGGTCCCGGGCCTCTGCCACTAATTTAAACAGGTGAGCATCTTGTACCAGAGTAAAATTGAAAAATTCAATGTACAAATTGTTAAAATGCCTAATGAAAAAACGAGTTTTGAAAATAAAAATAGTAGAAAAAGATGAACTAGCGAAATAATATCGTTAACAAAATCGAACTAAAATTTGTAGTTTGTAGTCAAGTTCAATTGATATGATATGATTGGTGGAAGAAGGTAAAATTGCAGAGGAATCATCGTCTTAACGCAGGTACTCATTTTTCCTTCAATTTCTTTGCAATTAAATTCAAATAAAAGTGTAAAGTTAATTAAGAAACCCTCGACAAATATTTGTCAGAAGGAAATGAAAACGTTCCCAGGCCACACATTTACAAAATAAAAACCAATTTGTGTGGTTTACCTTTCGATGCACATTTCTGGAACAAAGGAAGAGACTTTACAGTTTTTTATTTAGACTATGGCAATCGCAGCATCAAATGAATTTGCAACGAGATTATTGCCGGGGATGTGGACAGTATGGTTTTCCAAATGTCGCCTGGATTCGCCATCTTCTGGTCTGTAAAATTCTCATTTCAAGAGTAAAGATAAAACAGGAACTAAAAAAGATTTGTAATCAAATATTTCTCTGGCGAAAATGCACCCATGAGTAGCATAATATTTTAGTATCAAGGATAAACAAAATTTATTTTCGCAAATACTTTTCCCTTGTGTTGATTTAAGAGAAAGTGATATTTTGTTTTTCTTGAAGTCTCCTTGCTATTTACGTTTTTTCCTGTTTTTCAGCTACGGTGGCCATTCTAGTTTGTGTTTAAATTCAAATGGGATGCGGACAAAGATGATAGGGAAACTAAAAATTATTTTGAACAGTAGTTTATATCATTAGAGAACCGTTAATAAATTTCTGATTTTATTTCTTGAACATTTACGAAGGTGGGCTCTCGTGGTTCCGGTAGGAATATTATACCAATTTTTCTTCAAAACAAATAATAAAAAATATTTTTTTATTACGTAGCTCAATGTATTTAAAATAAAGGCTGGAAATGTGGATTTGATAATGAACTTTCTTACAATTTCTATACGAAAGAGAAAATTTAGTTGTCTGTTTAAAGTTGGATATGCAAGAAGGATTAGCAGGATTGTATGACCGTAGCAGATAAAATCTTTGAATCTGTTGCTTCTCCATCTCATATTTGGCAAGAGCTTGACAACAAGGAAGAGAAAGTTGTTGAAGTGGATCCAGCCTTGATTTTCTCTCCATCCAATCTAACACTTTCCCCTGGAGACGGAGCAGTTATTAAACATTGTCGTGTTGCTTGGGTAATTTTAGCTGGCGTTATATTCTTTGCTCAGGTACGATTTTGTTCATTATTTCCAAAATGTAAGACAAATAGGGCCCTTACTACTATTATCATCCCCTACTGTAGGGGACGACAATGATATATGAGATTTTATTAATTGAATTGGATTTTTAATTGAATCGGCACCACATCACATTACTGGATTGAGTTTCTGTTCTTGTACACTACGGTGCTAGCACTGGCGCATAATAAGGTGTTCAGAATAGAGATTGGAATCTGGGCAGGGCTTTTCTACAATATCACGGGCTAAATGGCTTTTATTTTAGATTTCTGATGCATCGTTTATCCAACATTGTATATATTTTGGTCACTCATTTGAATATTATTTTATTGGTTCGACAAGCAGATGCGACATTACAGACACCTAGTTTAGACAAATGTACCCGACATGTAAAAATATATAAGCGGCACTTGAAAAAATTTCAGCAAATATCGAAATAGATGATTTTTGCAGAACAAACATTGCCAAAAGTATTTACATCCCATTCGCTAATATGTTGCTTTGTATGAATCATTTCTAATTAATATTGCATGGTCATTGGTTTAATAGCATTATGCAATCTCAACGAAAGTTGCTATAAAGAAAAATACAAATTTGCAAGTTCAATTACCCTTAAAAATTTTGCGAATCAACGATTTTATTAATCATACAGATTTAGAACTACAATACAAAAAATTATAATTCAGTTCTGTTTAACATAATAAGAATTAAAGATCAGTTTTAATTTTAACTCTTTCCTTCTCCAGCTTTAACTGATCTGGGGAATGTTTTTTTAAGAGTGAATCCAGGTCCTTGTCCAGCAATTGCTAATTTCAATTCGAGTTCAGTTACGTGTGTTTCCAATCCATTCTCATCCGCTATCTCTTGAAAAATCGTGGAGAAAGTTTCTGCAAATGAACGCTATTTAAGTAGTACGTTCCCAATTAAAAACTGCACTGAAAACACAAAATTTATAAAAAGGTACAATAAAATTTTCTTTTTTGCTATTTAGTTTGAAATTGTCAACAAACTGGCAATGTTGTCCTCTTTCTTGCAATTTATTCTATTGGAATTCCTTTCCACCTCTTCACTTGGCTTTCTTGTCAAGGAAGATGTTTCCAGAGCTGAGTCAAAGTAGCAGTGAACAGAGAAAAGCAAAGGAATGAAAATATAACTCGAAACGGTGCTCTCTTCTTCAAACTCCTTCCACACGTAAAACCGAGGGAGGGTATTTGTAAGTATCTGAATAGCCTCCGCTACTTTTCCACTTCTAATACGGACTGTGCGTCAGCGGGAGCAATAACAAACAACGGTTGTGTCGAAAGCAAAAATATTTCAATGCTTGTAACGACGATATTGCCGATCTCGTTCCTCTCCATGATAAGGGAAAGAACGACCTTTTCAACACACAGAGGTAATGTTAGTTTGCAATTGTAGAGGAATGGATAGCTCATCAGCAACTTCTTTTTCCGTTTTTAGTATTTTTAACCCGGAAATGAGGTCTTACGTAACACGTCCTTTGCTCCCTATTCAAATATTTCATGAAATTATTAAAAACACGAGGAAAAAACAGTTAAAAGGACAGTTTTTATGTTATCGTTATTGCGTGTTATTACCCGAGTTTTTATCACTTTTCCGGTTTTTACCTTTTTTCTTTGTGTTTGTTGATAGTCTTATAGAAATGGAGTTTCCTTTCTTTTCCATTACGATTCTGAATATCTACCCAAACTTCTTTCTTTATCCAGCGTCAAATATATCAATGTGACAAACTCCAAGTTATCTCATCGTCAGTATAGCAAAAACGTTATCAAAAGCTGCGTACAATATCACAATCCACATAATTGACAACATTCAAACCATCATTTTCGATCGAAAACTTTCTCTCAAAACTCACCAACTTGTCTCCAAACAGACGGACTTACCTCTACATTTTCCTAAAACAACCTCTCAAGTGGGCTATTTCCTTTGAATTTGTGACTGGAGTCAGAGAAAGCTGGAGTCGCTGTTTCTAATGCATAGTAATAATCCTGAATTTCTCTCTTTGTTCGTTATGGCTTCTCCTTCGATAAGAATTTATGGAGGTTGTTATCCCCATTTTCTGTATTATCTATGTCCTTCTCTTGAATATCATTCTCTTGTTTCATTGACACTGACTCGACATGTTTTCCTTTAAATATATTTCTAGATTCTGACCAAAACGATCTGCTGATGCATGATGTTGATGAATATGATGGCAAGTTATAGAATATTTACTCATTTAAGGAAATTAATAATTTTTATCATTGGCTATTTACAATGCATTTTGCATTTAATTTTGCATTTCATTGCAATAGGCCCAGATGGAAAGTTCTAGCACGTGCTCATGTGTCCGTATCAACAATTGAAGCATCTTCCTCATTAAAAATTCCCTTCAAGTGAATGTGAATTCTATGACGCGCTAAAAACTGTAAATTAGAGGAAGTTGATTTGTGAATTTCAAAACCGAAAATTATAAACAGGAAAAGCAGAAAGGGAATTAAACATATTTGTTCATATTTGATTGAATGTGCTTATGCATAAAAGAGTTGCTTGATATGTGCAGAGGCCTTCCCGTCATGTGCAATTCAAACCACAAAATTCCATTGAAACAAAATCATCACTCGTTCCAACTTCAAATCAAAGTCCACGCTTCGCTCCCTTCCAAATCTCTGTCAGCTCTTTCTCTTACAGGGTTTAATATTGAAAAGTTATTAAACAGGAAATGTATTTGAAAGGATATGCAAAATTTTGTTAAAAATGTGTATAAATGTTGGTATGTATGAAATTTAACGATTTAAGAAACGCAAATCTGTTAATTTTAATAATTGCAGAATTGAAGACCATCACATTCTTGTAATGTACTTACGTAGACATTTGCAGGAGCAAAAGTTGATGGGACCTGACCTTGTTGCTGCATACACTACAATTCTAAACACATCTTTATAAAGAATGATTTAGGGTTAATTTTTAAAATTTTAACGGAATCGTTTTAAACTCGTCCTAGTTGATCCACGCATTACCTAACCAACTCACCTAAAAATTAGTAAATCACTTTAAAAGACAAAATAATGTCTTCAATCCACTTTTTCTCTTTAGTTCTGTACGATAAAAATTTATTTCCTTCCATTTTGTTCAGTTTTCACAAATCCTTCTTCATCTTTCATCTGTTAAACATTTTCCTTCACCTTCCTTCACTTAATCCATATCAACTTCTAAAAACAAAAGGAATTGTTTCAAGTATCCTTTGACATATCATTACCATTGCCTAAACTAAAGAAGTTTTTGATTCATTTGTCAAAGTCGCTCCTATCTTAGCTCGCAGCGCAATTTCTTTGGAATAATAATGATAAGGTTGAAGAGCAAAACACAAGCCGAGGCTCCTTTATAATGCTTCAGCTTGTATAAAAAAACACGCATTTCTGCTACTTTCCTTTACCTGAAAATATGAATCTCAAAGAAAAATAACAAATTTGCTACCTCAAAGTCGCTTTGCACACATTCAGATAGGAATAAAATACGATTTTCCAGTGAAAGCTCAAAAGACGGAAGGTATAGCAAAAAATAGAAGAGTTATTGTCTCTCGTGCATGAGCTCCGTCGTGTGTAGATATGCAGACAAATTATGCCGGAGTGAGGGGAAAATAAAAAAGTGCACAAGTCAGGAGAAAACTTTTTCCTATGCAAATTTTCCACCATTATTCCAATCTATTCCCAACTTTTGTAAATAGTAAAAGGTAACATAATAGTTTAGATTACAGGAAATGTCTCTTTCCAAGTGAGGATGAAAGTACTCAAAAGAGTGAATAAATCTTCTAAAGGAAAGCAACTTTAAAAATATTACAAACGAATCCCAATCTGGATTTTCAAAGTATTCATTGTTCTAGTAAATATGCAAAATAGTGGAGAGGTGATGCCAATAGAGGGAAAGAAACCTCACTAATCATAAATTTGTGGCCCCCGCAGAGAGAGAATTGTAAAATTTCGTCACGACATTCCTCCGTTCTGATGTGGGAAATCAAATGGCAAAGAAGGATAGGAGCGCAGCCAACTCCCAACCAAAATTCAAAAGAATGCGATGGTTGTGAAAAAACAGAAAATGTTTGTCACGTTAAACAAGATTGAGAGAGGGAAACAGCAGAAGACCTGAGGGAATGTTCTTGTTACGACATTCCTTTCCATTTCCTATGCCACCAGAAATTGCATTTTTCATCAACAAGCGCATTTTGCAATATGTCATCATTTAATAGGTTTATTACATAAAAAAAGTTAAATCCTGGGAGGAAAACAAAATAGTTTATCATTTTATCGATATTTGAAACAGAAAAAACTATTAAAAATGCTGATAAGCCGATATTAAATATGGGGAAATAATCAACTGAATAATTTTACAGATTTTTCTAGCTTGGTTATTCTACGAATCTCGTATTTTGTCAGGTATTCCGTTACAATTCTTTCGCTGATTTCATATTTTCCCCACCCACCCTGTTTGTGCATTTTGAAGAGAAACATGATGAGGATGGGAAATCCACGAAGTAGAACAGAGAAACGGATATCTCTAAGTTTTTTACCGATATCAATCATACTCCCGTCTGACCGTCTGCTGGTCTACTTTCTCTCGTTTGCTAGAAAACCATCCTTGTTCTTTTTTTATTTTGGATTCAGCCATGCAAAAAGAGAGTTACCAGACATTCTTCTTTCTCTACCTTTCCCTCGTTTTGTTAAGTATTTTAACTCATTTCTCTCCTTCTCACTGCAACAGTCACTCAGGCATTACTTTATTATCAAGTTGGAGGAGCAAGAACAAAAATATACCTCTTTGAACCTTCTCTGGCAACTTTTCCAACATTAATGCCCTATTTTTGTATTAAAGTTGGACTTCTTTTATTTTTGTGCTCTCTCTTTCCCTGCCTAAACTTTTTACCACAGTTTAACATGGCAACTGCTACAGTCTGAAGGTTTGAAAAGAAGTTTGTAGGAGGAAGAAGAGGAAAAGTACAATTTATTGAAAGCAATAGATCTCAATCAAACTCACACTTTTCACATTCCACACAAAGAGACCGTCAAAAAAGTAGAATTTCAAAGAATAGTAGAATATAATAGGTGGGTAAAGACAAGAAATACGATATCCAAACAAAATTGAAACTGAAAACGGTTTTTAATAAAATCTATTAGTCACGCAAAAAGAGCTGCGGAAGAAGGAAAAGCTGGTCAAAGGTAGGAGAAGTCGCTTTAGTGTAATTTTCCCTAAGAGTTAATTAATTTTTAGAAAAACGGAAATTGGATTGAAGAGGAAGAAAGGAAAGAGGAAATTATTAAGGTTGATGAATTGAATCGGAAGTTTTCCATTATTTCAAGAGAGAAAGTTAATACGCCAAATAAAAATGTCAGAGACTTGTAAATTGAAAGGGTTCAACTTTTGATTTTTAATATTCTCAAAATCAATTCAATTTGGCTTAAAAACAAAAAGCAGCTTTAGAAAGGATAGGATCGCCCTCAAAACATTGTTTCCTGTAAAGGTTGCATTAATGGCTTTAAAAAAGGGTTTAATTCGGATTTCCTTCCGTGTTCCTCGTTCCCACACTTATCAACATTGTCCACTCCAAAACTTTTGAAATGTGAAGCCAAAAGAAAAATGGACAGATTTTCATGACCACTACAGAAACAAAAACTGAAGGATTTTGGTGTGTTCTCGTTCCCTTTCATAACCTTTTTGTGTTTTTGACTATGATTTTATCTGAAAAAGTAAACTTTCCACTGTGGGAAGCCTTTTTTTAATGGAAAGTTGTTCTCTAAATCATTCATGTCACAATGAAAAAAACATTTTAGAATTGTTTAGAGAACAAAGACGTGAACGATGTCGATAAATGGATGTACAATTGAAAATAAAAATCACGGAAATCTTTTTAAAATGTTAAAAGGTTTTTATTTTATTGTATAATTTAGCATTCAATGTAAAGGAAAAACCTTTTTCTTTAATAAGGCAATTTCACAATAAAATCCATCAATGGCATTACTCCATTAAAATAAAAATGAAAAACTCGTTACGCACACAAAAATATAAAAAGTCGCGAGGGAATAATTGAAAAGAATTTAGTTTTTTAACGTTTTTCTTTTCTGTCTCATATGAAAAGAATCCAAGAAGGAAAGACTGAAGGGTAAGTGCCAAGAGTGCATCTCTTGCTGTGGAGTTGGTCGAAGGGAGCGTACTGAAAAGCTCAGAATTTTTCCAGTAAACGCCACTTTCCCCTGTTCTGTTATAAGCTTAAAATGACTGTTTGAGTGAGCTTTTTGGCGGACCAAACCCTGAAATAAATATTCAAAGACGGTTTAAAAATTAATGAAGCCCACACACAAAATTTTACTAAAGAACGACAGTTTTCAGAGATGTTTTATTTGCTTAAAAGTGCAAAAGAAGATCAACCACTTTTCTTCTCAGGACTAGACCTATTTAAATATTTTTTATTCTGTAATTGTCTTCAGCAAGATATTTTATTTACAAGAACTTTCCTACTTAAAGCAATCCTACCTAAAATTTGATCAAAATGCTTTTTAAAGAAAAATTATAAAAACCTCAATTCTCATCAGCATAAAAACCTTCATTCTGAAAAAAGCAGGATTGCAGCAATGCAGAAAGCTTCTCCTTTGAAATTGACGACAATCCATTATCTGAAAAAAGTAGATTGAAGGAGTGACAAGACAAGGAAGAGAAAGAAAGTAAATGAAATTGAAAAAAGGAAATAAGTTTAGGCAAAACCAATATCAAATTGACAATGACCCATTTTCCGGTTGATACTATTTTAGGAGGAAGCCGGTCAGTATTTGTACAAAAGTGGGAAAATTATGTAAGTCATTTTCCCTAAAGAGAAATGCATACGAATGTGTATTCCTCGTGAAATATCAAATGTCACTGCCATTTAAAGCGTTTTTCAGCTGTTTTTCAAAATGTCTCTGTGTTGAAGACACGTTGAGGTATTTTTTAAGTATAAAGAGTGGAAGGAAATAGCTGTATGCAGGCTTTAATAACAAACCTTGGAAGACGTAATAACCGTATTAACTTCACGTCTTGAATACAAAACAAGGGAAAATGTAAAAAGACAAAAACATTGGGTTTGGAGCTGTTTGGAAATACAGAGAGTAGCTCTGCAACTTCCAAAACTACGAAAGTAGCAGCGACAGCAACAAAATTATTATTATTATGGGTATTGGCATCATCATCGTCGTCATTTCAGCGGTTCTTGTCATTCCTTGTGAAAAAAGTAAATAGAAAAGGTTGAATAAAATGTGTTTGGTAAGAAATGAACCTGGTGTGTAGGGTTGAGTAGATGTTAAAATGATTTCCCATAAGTAATTGCGATGTAACTATTGATCATTTCGATTTCAATTCCATCTTTCCAAGGAAAATTTTGACTGCATAATCGTATATACAATGTAATAGAAACAGCTATAATTTTATTTTCCAATTATATTTAGTTTAAGAAAAATGACTCATATCTTATTTACTTGCAATAAATTATTTACAATAAAAACTTAATTGGCGTTGGCGGCTTTCCTAAATGATAATTGTGTATTTATCATTTCTGTTGATACACTAAATTTATCTTTTCCCATCAAAACGATAAAAGAATCAGTAGCTTTGCACATTTTTGAGTAAGCTTTGTTTTATCAATTTTGGGTGATTAAATATTTAAATTCATTTATATTACTATGACAGAAAAGCTCGGATCAATACCTTCAATACTTGTGTGTTCAATATACAATTTAGTAATAGATTGGCGTTAAGACAATAAATATACAAAGATAGAAGACTGCAGCTTGGATTGCACTAGTTGCTTTCAATCTAATTCAATCCAACTCCCGAACAACTTTCCAACAAGTACATTTTTTCTAATATTAGAAAACTTTTAACCTTTTTAATATTATTTTATTTTCCTATAATTAGCACTCTCCCTTCTCCAGCAATTTATCCCCCTCCAGCTCCCCTTCAAATGGATTTCTACGTTTTCCGATAAAAAATGAATAGCCAATTCCATCTCATTTGGCGTCAACTTTGTCATTGTCAGGGAAAGTGGCCAAAAAGAAGCAACAGACAGAAAAACGAGAGTCTTTATGATATCCTGTCAAACATTACATTTCATTACAGAACATCAGCGTAATAACATTAGAATACAGGTCGACGATATCATGTCCAAAAGTGACTTTCTCTTTACAAAGCCACGTTTCCCAAGAGCTCTCACTTTCCAATCCTTTCCATACAAAAAGCTCACAATTCCTTTCTATCGCAAACCATTTCAATCCCTTTCATATTTCAGACAATTTTCCCTAAAACTTTTGATAATCCAAAATATTAAGCTTCTTTCTCCGATAGAGTATATCTACGTTTGGAGTAAGCTACTTTAGAACAGGTCCTTACATGCGATTAGCCTTGCTGAGCTCAGCAGACATAGCTGCACTCAAAGAAGAGAACAATCGTGGCAATCCACTTTAGCCAATTTAAAAAGAGGACATTCCCCACCTACCTATAAAAACTCACTCAGCTAATGGGCATCGTACACACGGCTTCTTCTATTAATTTTCCTATTATTACTTCCAAGTATTTTAATATTCTTAAAATACTACAAAAGTTATATGCGCATCTTACTTTTTAAGGATTTAGATACAATTATTGTTTTACAAACAGCTTTTTATTTAGTTTAAAGCAAATTTGTCACAAGTCCAATGTAGGAAATGAATTTGAAAAATACCTGTAACCATCCCGTTACGTTAAGTTGTATGCAAAGGACATTGAAGATGTAGATTTCGAAGTACGTTTTCCCATCCGAGGCAAACGTGCGTAAGAGTGAAAGTATGATACGACTTTTTCATGCTTACAAAATACGTGACAAACTCTCTTTTTGTTTTGAAAGCAAACTTTTAAAATTTTTGCTCTAAATATATTTTTCATCTGTGTTTATTGCACCGTTCCTAATCACCGTTGACATCCATCTTCTTTTCCCCACTCCATGTATAATGATGAGCTTGTAACTTGAAAGGAAATTTTAAAATGAACCGTACAAATAACGTTTTTCGAACGACGATCTCTCGATTTCGAGGAAAAATCAATATTGAAATAGACATGACATAGCCATGCTGAAAGGAAACAATTTAATGGAAGTGCTTAAGCAAGAGAAAAAGAAAGTATCTTGCTGGAAAAATCAAGTGCAACATTACAATTGCCCTGAGCCCTTTTGCCTTTCATCCTTGCACTCCCATCATCATTCATTACAAAGTAGCAAACATTATCAAATTTCCTTCAAAACAAGCGCTCCTTCTATCAAAACAAAAGACTCTAAAAAGAAAGAGTTTTTAAAAAGTACTTTTTTGTTGAAGTTAAAGTGAAGAGCCATTGAAAGCTGATTAAAAAGTAAAAAAATCATTAAAATACGACTTTAATGTTAGATCTTTTATAAGCTTTTAAAATAAATTTTATTTTGTAAAATTCCATTCAAAACTAGGTGCTTCCTCGTTGCGGATTTCTGTTTGTGTTGGTAATACTTATGCATATTTTCATCATTGTTGTCCCATTGACTAGATTTAAAGCTTTTTAGAGAAATACAGGCTGTACTGACATGATGTTCTGTATACCTAAATGCAGTTTTAGTTTAGAAAAAAAGATTTCAACTTCACACTTTCATCTCAAGAGGAAAAACACGGGTTTGTTACCGTTTCTCTCAAAAATTTCCCACTCGTGTTTGCCGTTGCAAATAGAAAAAGGTCTCCAGAGACACTCCTTTCACTCTCTCTCACACTTACACACAAGAATTCTCAAAATCAGTAGACGTACGTCTAAAAAGGATGTTGAACAGAATATTTTCCAGAACAGAGGAAATTTTTTTAGAGGAAAACACGACAATCACAATGAGCAATAGAAAAGCATTACATTCACTATTACTATCCCATTGAGTCTACTTTCGGAAGCAGAATTCGAACGGAGGAAAAGAGGATACTCAGGCCCTTTTCACAATTTTTATCGACACTCCCCTGTTACAAAATTGTTTTAAAATTGTGTTGAGGATGAGTGGCTAAGAGAAAATGAGAAAGGAAGTGATATGAATGTAATCATACAAGTGGATAAAATTATTTATTTCTTTGGACTTTTCACTTAATCTTCCTCCCATTTCCTTTTTATTTTTTCTAATGAAGTGATGAAAAAGGAAAATTCTTAAATATCTCACTTCAGTAGAGGGTTGGGATAATATTCGTTGCTTCCACTGCAGGTTTATATAAAGTGAAGAAAGGGGAGGCGGAAAGAAAATGAAATTATTTATTATCCTCGTAAGTCAAACGAATTACTAAAATGGAGACAGAGACGGTATGATGAGGGCGATAATGACAATGCTCATTTCTTTTTATTGCGCAATTCATGTATTGAAGATGGTGGATTTTTTTTAGAAAGTTGTGGAGTCCAATTATATTAAATTTATGTATCCTCCTTGTCATTTTTATTTTCCTGTTCAATTTTAGATAATCATCCGTCTTCTTCTTCAAAAAATAATCCGCTGAATATTCTAATTCAATGGAATAAACTCTTAATTAATTGATAAGTAATGTCAGTCAGTGGAATGAAATGAACAATCGATAACATTTTCACAATCACCTTCATTCTCCCTTTCTCCACTTTCAAACCTTTTGGAATGAAGCAAAGTTGACTTTACAAAAGCAACAAATACATGATCGATACATCGATAGGAAAGTGCATTATTTTCTCTACTCTTCCAAAGTGTAACAACCCAGCAATAAAATTTACCTGGAGTGCAGAGGCTGGACTCTTAAAACATTGGAGAACAAACGAAATGTGGAAAGAGGTGGCTTCATGGCTTGTGCACAAGTTTGGGAGTGGAGCACCCTTTCATCGTCTATTTTTAATTACATCGAAGCAATTTCCCCTACTTTCCCATTCGTAAACTCTGAATACAAAGTCCGTGTCTTATTATTCCCGTTTTATTTTTAAAGGAAGTTAACTGGATTGAGATACTTTTTTGGAGAAACGAAAATCGATAAAACTGATGGAGAGGGAGATAACAGATAGATATAGTTTTCACTGCAAAACCAATTTTGAATGCAAAAACAAGAGAAATAGCAAAGTTGGATTGGATTTTGTAAATAACTTTGTTTTGCTATTTGATTTTTTGAAATTTTATTATTACTAATATAAAAATCTACTTAAATTATCTGAATTAAAATTATTAAAACCACAAATCATTTTTATTTGATTGGCGGGAGAAATTAAAACTTTATAGGCAAACCTTACCACAGTTTCCGCAACCTTAGTAGGCATTAATTTTTTGTACTTTACCCTAAACTCAAGTTTGGACAAAGGCACGATTCGCACAACCCAGGAAATCAATTTCACACTAAAATCTTTTCCCAATCGTTCAATTTGCGGGCAATAAGAGCAAGAATTTACTGATGAAAAATAGGTTTTGAAGAACAAAAAATTAAAAAGTGGCGACGGTAAATAGAATATTTGAAAATAAAATTAAACAAAGTGAAGATATTTTTTTACCACGTTTGGAAAACTAGTACATATAAGAAGCATGTATAAAATGTTTAAATAATTTATTTTTGATCCTGAGCATGCAGACAAATTTTCAATTTTAAAAAGATGTAAACCAAAATTTTAAAAGGATGCAAATGACCCAATTTCTTCTGTTCTAGTACCTACTCAAGTTCGTTTTCTCTTTTTCCAGACATTTCTTTTTCTTTGACACTGCAACCGTGCAACTCTTCCTAAAACTGTTGAAACGTTAATCCACCAAATTGAGAAAATGAACAGAGTTCCTTGTTGGAGAAGCTGCTCATTTCACTTTAGCCATCAGCACACTGGAACTGAAAGTAAAAGATTAGCTTCCTGATTGCCGGAAGCAGTAAAAATCACAAGAGTTCTAAAGAGTTTTTTTAGATAAAGAACCTTTTCTTTCTAGTATGAAACAGATAAACTTTCAACAACGCCACTGCCACTCTATTTCTTCCTTTCTCCCGAAAAAAATCTGAAAGTGATGATGAGGATAAAACTCAAATAACACAAATTTGTAAATCTTTTGTATCTCTCATCACCAACACATTGGCCAACCCTTTTTATTTTTATGAAGTTTCCAAAACAAAACTTTACTTTTTTTACTTTGCCACCGTTCTGGAAAATATTTTAAGCAAATGCGTTAAAAAAAATAGGTTGGTGTTGTGGGTGTTCCCTCATTAAAAACGATGAATTAAAATTTATTACCGTATCCACAAAACCAGCTTTTCTTTTCCTTCCTTTTAAAACTGATCAAAATCTTTCTTTAATTTATTATTTGAATTTACCGGTTGAATATTTTTAATGTACTTTTCCCTCCTCCCAAACTAAACAATCCCAGATGTTTGATTTAAAACTGCATGGTTACAATTTCCAAAGTATGAAAAAATATTTTTCTTGTTTTACATATGCAATGGTAGCGGTATACTTACAATGTTTAGCGTACATACACGCACAAATAACATGTACAGAATACACATACTTGACTTTATATGTAGTTAGTAGCAA